>CAUYON010116859.1:0-93162 GCA_963573935.1 Arctocebus calabarensis
TATAGTGATCAAGAAAATGCCATGAAGGCTATCTGTAACAGTACGATGAAAACATTTCTGAATGTATATGAATCGTGCCCTATGATTGCACCAATGTACAGAATTATGATTCAATAAAATTATAAAAAAAAAAAAAGAAAAAGATAGACTTTACATCAATAACTGATTACTTATAAGGCAACATCTTTTGACTTATGAGAGTCAAAAAAGTTTATTATATGCTGATAAAAGGGTCAATTCACTAAGAACGCATAATGATTGTAAGCCTATATGTGCCAAACAATATAACCCCCAAATATGTGAAGACAGAATGTTGACAGAATTGGAGGGAGAAATAGACAATCTTAAAATAATACTTGGAAAATTCAACAATCCACTTTCAATAATGTATATAATAACCAGATTAATAAGGAAATATAATTTTGGCACCACTGTAAGCCAATTGAGCAAAACAAACACACAGAAAACATTCAACCCATCAAAAGCAAAAAAAAAAAAATGCATATTTTTCAAATGTGTATGGAGCATTCCTGTGTTATCTATATGCTAGTCTTAATAAATTTTAAAGAATTGGAAACACCCAAAATGTCTTTTCTAATCACGATGGAATGAAATTAAAACCAGAAATCAGTAACAGAAGAAAATTATAAGAAAAAATTATAAATATGTGAAAATGTTTAAACAACACCCACTTCTGGGATTTCCATGATACATATGGGACACCATCAAGTGGACCAATGTACACATTGTGGAAATCCCAAAAGAGGAAGACAGAGACAAAGGAGCAGAAAAATTATTTGAAAAAATAATGCTCAAAAACTTCCCAATTTTGATAAATCACAAAAGCTACACATCCAAGCTCAACAAATGGCAACTTGTATAAAATCAAAAAGAACAAAACTATAACAGAAGAAAAAACATTGCTAAAGGCAAGGACAAAGAGAAAATTTAGAGCAGCAAGAAGTAAGCAACTCATACATATAAGAGAGCCCCAGTTAGATCATCAGTTGATTTCTTATCAGAAACTTGAAATATATATATAGAAGAATTCTGTTTCTTACAAATTATTCTTCACTATGAGAGAAAGAGTAAAGTCTTCCTAGGTAAAGAAAAGTTGAAGAAGTTTATTACTACTAGATTTGACCTGTTAAAAAAAACACTAGAGGAAAATACAATAAGTAATAGTTTAAAGCCATATGAAGATATAAACATCTCTGGTAAAGATAAACATACTGGCAAATAAGTATATTATAATTTTGGTTTGTAGTTCCAATTTTTATTCTCCATTATATAAGATTTAAATTAAAATGCATAAAATAATTATAAATCTATGTTATTTGTCACAATATATAATATAAAGTGTGAGGGGAAAAAGCTGCAGTGGTTTTGTATGCAATTTTAGTTCATATTAATCCAATTTATGTTGTGATAACTTTAGAATAGTATATGTTATTCCCACGGTAACTACAAAGAAAATGTTTATCAAACAAACATAAAATGAGAAGATATAGTAGTGTTCTCACTAGGTTATGAGTAAATGTCTCAGATTGAGTGGTTTAAATGTTTTTCCCCCACAGTTCTGGAGGCTGAGAGTATAAGGGCAAGGTGCCAGCAAAACTGATTTCTGTTGGTGTTTCTTCCTGAGTTGCAGATAGCAACCTTCTTGTTGTATCCTTACATGGCCTTTTCTCTGCTCAAGCTCACAAAGGGAAAATGATAGAGAGCTCTAATTTATCTTCCTTTTTTCTTGTAAAATCAAAGTCTTATTACATTAAGGTCCCACTCTATGACATAATTTATCTTTATTACATCTTTAAAGGCTCTATCTCCAAATAGTCATATCAGGCTTTTGGGTTACACCATACAGAATTTTGAGAAAACAATAGAGAAAATTTATAAGACCAAAAGTCAGTTCCTTGAAAACATCAATAAAAGAGGCAAATTTTAGCTAGAATGGCTATAAATAAAAGAGTCTAATTCAAATTATTAAAATCAGAAATGAACGTGTGTACATGACTGCAGAAATAAAAGGAGTAACAGAGGACAGTGAACAATTGTATGTCAATAAATTGAATAACTTAGATAAGAAGAACACATTGTAGAAATATACCAGCTACAAAATTTCAGTTATGAGTAAATAGAAAATCTGAATATGTCCTGTAACTAGTAAGAAGAATCTCTCAGTATCAAAATGAGAAAAGCCTCAGCTCATATGGCTTCACCATCAAACTTTACAATACCTTTAAAGAATTATGCCATTAAAATGTGAGTGAAAGACATGAACAGAAGCTTTTTAAAAGATAAACATATGGCCAATAAACATATGAAGAAATGCTTACTAATCATCAGGCAAATACAATTAAAAGCACAATGAGATATCCCCTTACCCCTATTAGAATGGCTTTTATGAAAAAGTCCATAACCGATAGATGCTGGTTTGGATACAGAAAAAAACACTTATAAGCTATTGGTAGAACTGCAAATTAATACAAACTCTATGGAAAACAGTATGAAGATTCCTCAAAGCATGAAAAGATCTACCATTTGATCCAGCAATCTCACTACTGGGTATCTACCAAAAGGAAAAGAAATCATTTTGTCAAAGATATATGCACTTCAATGTCTATTGCATCATTATTCACAATTGCAAAGATGTGGAATCAACTCAGGTTCCCATCAATTTATGAGTATATTAACAAAATGTAGTATATATAAACAATAAATTACTACTCAGTCTTAAAAAATGAATTATTGCTTTGAATAATAATTTTTTATTAAGTCATTTGTACATAGAACATGCATACATTTATGCCATTATGGGATTCAATGTATTGATTATTTGTACAAATTGGAGTACTTACATCCTACTAATTAAATAGCCTTTACTTCATTTACCCAATTACAGTGTTAAGACGTTTGTGTTCTATACCCAATAGATCCAACTTGTACTTGCAATATGCTCCATAGGTGTGGTCACCCTATTAACCCTCCCTTTATTGACCCACCCCCCTACCTTCCTCTCTCCCTCCCTTTCCCTCCTTCATCCTAGGCTGTAGTTGTGATTCATCTTTCATATGAAGCTGTGAGTGATTGTAAATTGATTTCATAGTAGTACTGAGTACATTGGATAATTTTTTTTCCATTCCTGAGATACTTTACTAAGAAGAATATTTTCCAGCTCCATCCATGTAAACATAAAAGAGGTAAAGTCTCCATTTTTTAATGCTGCATAGTATTCCATGGTATAAATATACCATAATTTATTAATCCATTCATTGACCAATGGTCCCTTGGGCTTCTTCCAGGACTTGGCAATTATGAATTGAACTGCAGTGAACAATCTGGTGCAAAAATCTTTGTTGCCAAATGATTTTTGGTCTTTGATAATAATTTTGATAGAGCTAGTGACCATTATCCTAAGTGAGGTATCACAAGAAGGGAAAAACAAACACCATGCTTATTCACTATTAAATCTCTATTCCCTATTAACCAATGAGCACATATGTACACAGGAGGAAGTATAACTCAGTGGAAATCAAGCAGGAGAGCACTGGTGAAAACCAACCTAATTGGCACAATGAACACTATTTGGGTGATCGGCATACTTATAGCCATGACTCAAACATTGCAAAATCAATCCATGCAACCAAAAACATTTGTATTCTCTTAATATTTTGAAATTAAATAATCTATAGAAATAGTCTTACAAAGAGAGTTATCCATCTAAGTCAGTTGGTTGATTCTTCCTCTATTGCTATCCTAAGACAGTTCTTTGGACACAGGGAATGTATTTCAAATTAAAACATTATTCATTAAAACAAAAAATAGAAATAGAAATAAAGAACTAACACCAATATTTTCACATTCTTCCAAATAATTGGAAAGGGGAAACACTTTCTTAGTGTTATCCTGATACTAAATCCAGGAAAAGATGGTATAGGAAAATAAAACTATAGACCAATACTACTTATAAATATTCACAGAAAACTTTCAGCCAAATACTAGCAAATGAAGTTCAGTAACGTATTACAAGAATTATGCACTATGACCAAGGAGGATTTATTCCTAGACTGCAAGGATGGTTCAACCAGGAAAATCAATTTATGTAATAAACAAAATTAGCAGAAAGAAGAATAAAATGATCATTTCAATTAATGCATAGAAAGTATTTGACAAAATTTAACTCTAGCATGATAAAAAATACTGAAAAACTAAGACTATTTAAAGAAACCTCCTCATCATGATAAAATATATCTATTACAAACCAATAATTAACATCAAACTCCATATCAAAGCCTAAAAGTTTTCCCCCTAAGATCAGAACACAAGGATGATCTCATTAACTGCTATTATTCAACATGGTACTGGAAAATATTGACAGAGCAATTCGATAAGAAAAAGAAATGAAAGCAATGCAAAAGTAACATGAAGAGGTAAGATGATCCTTAGTCTCAGTTGACTTGATCATACCTGTAAAAAATCTGAAAGAATACACATAAACACACAAACACATTAACACATTTTGAGCTAATTAACAAATATGCAATGTGGCCTAGTACAAAAACACTACACAAAAATTAGTATTGTTTCTATTTATCAGTAATAAACACTTTTTAAAGGATATTTGTGATAGCATCAAAAATAATAAAATACATAGAAATAAATTTAACTGAGGAACCAAATTATCTGACACTGAAAACTATAAGATATTCCTGAAAGCAGTTAAAGAAGACCTAAATAAATAACAAGACATCCCATGTTCATACACAGAAAGTCAATATTGCTCAGATATCAATACCACCTAAAGCAATCCACAGATTCAATGCAATCCTTGTCAAATATCCAAATTTCCAAGTCTTCTGCCTTTATTGAAGAAGTGAAAAAACTGATCCTCATATTTTTATGCAATTATAGGAGATCCCAATTATATAAAAAGGTTTTAATAAAAAGAGAAAAGAACAAAGTTAGAGTACTGACACTTTACAATTTCAAAACTTACTGCAAAGCAATAGCAATGAAAAAACAGTGGTCCTGATATAAGGATAGAAATATCAGAAAAATAGAATTGAATTTAGCATCTAGAAATAAATTTATATACCTGTGGTCAATTGATTTTTGAAAAGAATGCCAAGACCACTGAATGGGGAAATAATTACAAATTATTCTGGACAGCCACATGCAAAAGAATAAAATCTAATTATCCTTCTTCACATGTTCTGCAAAATTAGCCCAAAAAAGATTAACATATTAAATATTTTAGAAGAAAACATATAGCCTTTCTTCATGATCTTGGTTTGGTAATGGATTCTTAGATATGACACCAAAAGTATGAGCAACAAATGAAAAATACGTAAATTAGACTTCCTTAAAATTAAAAACTTTGTACATAAAAGAATAGTATTAAGAAAGTGAAATTACAATCTACAGTTAAGAGAAATCACTTAGATATATTTGTATATATGAGAAACATACACATGGTGTGTGTGTGTGTGTGTGTGTGTGTGTGTGTGTGTGTGTGTATGTGAGAGTAGGATCTAGTATCCAGGATTTCTTTTTTAAAAACCTTCAAAAATGAAAAGAGAAACCACCCAATTAAAAAATGGGCTAGGCATTTGAAAATATGTATCTCTAAAGAAGAAGTACAAATGGCCAGTAAGATATGAAAAGACATTATGGTTTGAATGTTCTCTCCAAAACTCATGTTGAAATTTAACTGCCAAAGTAATAGTATTGGGAGTATAAACTTTTTTTTTTTGAGACAGAACCTCAAGCTGTCACCCTGAATAAGTGCTGTGGCATCACAGCTCACAGCAACCTTCAATTCCTGGGCTCAAGCGAGTCTCCTGCCCCACCTCCCAAGTAGCTAGGACTACAGGAGCCCACCACAATGCCTGGCCAATTTTTGGTTGCAGCCATCATTGTTGTTTGGTGGGCCGGGCTGGATTCGAACCCGCCAGCTCAGGTGTACATGGCTGGTGCCTTAGCCACTTGAGCCACAGGCACCAAGCCGGGAGTATAAACTTTTAAGGGGTGATTAGGTCATGAGGGTCCTTCCCTCATAAATGGATTAATGTCATTATCCTAGGAGTGAGTTAATAATCTTGAGAAAAATGATGTAATATTTTCTTATATAATACACACACCTAATCTGAGATAGATATCAGAACAAAAATGCTAACACTAAAATTATAACCTTTTAAAAGAAAACATTAGAAAATATATTTTGACGTTTTGTAAACTAAGTTTTCTTAGAAAGAACACAGAAATCAAGGAAAGTAAATAGATCTGTTCAAAATTAAAAGCTTCTAATCCTCATTAAGACAATAGACAGGCAAGCTGCAAACAAAAAGAAAATATTCACAAACATATATATAATAAAGATATCCAATTTATATAAATAATATCTACAAATCAATAACATGGAGACAGGCAACTATCCACACATGGGAAAAACTGTGAATATATTCTTTACAAAACGAGACTTAGATACAATCATTAAGCACATGAAAAAGTTCTTAACCTAATTAGTCATCAGGCAAATGCAAAATAAATCCTCAATAACATATCTGAACACAATCAGAATGACCAGAATTAAACATTTATGTATAACTTATTTTAAAATAAGACTAACACTGAATACTATGAAAGAGATGAAGAAATAAAAGCCCATTCCACAAAAATACTTGTTCACCATAGTTTCTATTATTACACATAATAATCAAAACTTGGACACACCCCAGGTGTCCATCATTAACTTAGATAATCAACTGTGGTATATTCACATTAATGCATTATAACAACAAGAAAACAACATGCTTTTTATACACTCAACAGTATGGACGACTCTTAAACATACTATGCTAAGTGCAAATAAGCATTGTATGATTCACTTTATCTGAAGTTCCAGAATAGGCAAAATTATTCTATAGTGAAATGAAAATCATAACATTGTAATGGCAGGACTTAACTCAGAAGAGGTACAAGAGAATACCTGGGGCAAAAATAATGTTCTATATCTTGATCAGGATTTGAGCTATACTGGTGCTTGCATTTATCAATACACTCAAGATGAATATGTTTTTATTCCATATAAATTTTATTTCAATAGGGAAAAAACTGTATATATTGTTGATATCTAGTTTATTATATGCATGTTTAAGTATTTAGGATAATTGTCCTTATGCTGTTTACTTTGAAATGCATAAAATAAGTGAGGTGAATTGATGAATTGATAGAAAGAGGGACACATATGAGATAAGAAAATATTAATGGAAGAATCTAGGTGGTGAGTATACAAATGTTAACTTTGATACATATTCCAGCCCTGAGATTTGTTCACATATTTTCATATTAAAATGTTAGAAAAATAACCAGAAGGAAAAACATCTTTTGCTGCTACCAAGAAGGATAGCAATAGTCACACAGAATGATTCTGACACCAAAACAGAGAGGGGAATATGAACCCTATAATACATTAGTCATCACTGTTATGTTTTTTCCATAACTTTGAAGGTATACTACTGTATAGTTCTTATGTAACTGCTTATTTTAAAAGTATGACATTTTAGTCATCATGTGCTATTTATCATAAGGACAAAGAAAAAACTTGGCATTTGCTGGGCAATTGCCTTTGAATTAAATTGATTTGTACCCAAGTGATTAACTCTCCTGTCATTGATAATGTCAGCACTTGAAGGTCTATTCTAATATGCTCAGACTGGGTTATTAGTATCTTTACCAATCATGTTGATTTTCCCCCTACTAACTCTAACCTCTGAGTTTTATAAGCACTTTTTAAAAAATGACAATGATTACAAAAATGAGGGCAAATATAAAGATTTTTTTAAAAAAAAAATATATGTACAATTTTGAGATGGGGAAATATCAAATTGACTATAGAAGCACAGTTTGCACAAAGTTAAAGGGTATTGATTTGGGAAGCAAGAGAAGTCTGTTTTGCTGGTATATCCACCATTAAATGGTTGTGAGGCTTTATGTAAATTAATGCAAATTAAACCCAGAATTTACGTATATATGTGTATACATAGATATATGTGTGTGCGTACATACACACACACACACACACATCCACCAGAAGGCCACTTCTGCCTCTTCCAAATCTGAGGTTTCTACTTCAGCTTTTCATTTAATGATTTCTCAGATCTTTAATTTTGAGTCTTATTTTTTTTCATCTGTAAAAATAATACAGTTCAGTTCAACTAAGTTTTTGTGTAGTCATATTACAAGCATAGCACTAAGTTCTAAGTACATAATGATGAATGGAATATGATCTTCCCCTTCACAGTGTTCTCAGACTAATAGAAAAACAGACATGTGATCTGTAGACAATTAGTAAGTAGCAGTAAGTGCCATGAGAGAACAGACCCAGAGAGGAATGCACCACCCAGTCTGGGTAAAGACAGACCTCATGGAATCTAGTCTAAGAGAATCATAAGAGGTAACAAAGGTGACATGAGTGAGCCTCAAAATGAGCCATTGATAAGAACTGTGTATCTGACAGAAGCAGAAGAGGCTGAGAAATAAGATAGCGGCTGGGCACAGGGGCTTACTCCTTGTAATCCCAGCTGTCTAGGAGGCTGAGGCAGGTGGAATCCTTGAGCCCAGAAGTTCAAGATCAGCCTGAACAAGAATGAAATCCCATCTCTACTAAAAGAAAAACTAGCCAGCCATCATGGTGGGGACCTGTAGTCCCAGCTACTTGGGAGGGTGAGGCGAAATGATTACTTGAACACAGGAGCTATGATGATGTCTCTGCACTCTAGTTTGAGTGACAAAGTAAGACTCTGTCTCAAAAAAAAAGTGTGTATTTCTTCTACCTCTACAAACATGGATTATTGTCCTTACTCCCATCCCTACCTAAAAAGGCATAAGCTGAATTTAGTTAAAAATTGGCAAAAAGTAGAGTCTAGATCTTAGACAATGATGTGGTTCACAGAGTATATGAACTCCTGCAGCACACCTTAGGTTATCAGGAACAGACAGGGACATTTATCCACAGCACCAGCTGTGTAATTAACCACCACTAGAGGCCAGAGCATCAGCAGGCTTCAACAATGAATCAAAACAACACCGAAGCCGCTGCAGCAGCAATTGCTAGCATATATTGAGCACCAATGGAGAATCCATATTGCACCAAATGTTTGAAACAGTATCAGCAGGACATTGTTTCCATGACCACCCTTGCTTACCGAAACCCAAGAATGCTCAAGGGCCTGCTATAAAATGACTTAGTCAATCCATCCTCCCTTTTCTCATTCCCTGCTCTCTGCTCCCTTCTCTCTCTTATTCTCATCTCTTCTCCCACTCTTTCCTTTCTCTAATATAAAAGAGATTTTTATATCCTAACCAAAAAAAGACTTCACTGTTGCATACACAATGTATGCACATCCTTTGAATACTTTAAATCATCTCTAGATTAAATAGAATACTTAATATAATGTAAATGTTATGTAAATAGTTGTGTGGTTTAGGGAATAATGACAAGAAGAAAAGTGTTCAGTGTTGGTATGTGTTTAGCACAGATGCTTTTTTAAAATATATTTTGTTAAATTAAGCTTAATTTTTCCCTGCACTGCCACATTTATCATATGTCCTTTAAAAAAAAAAAAAAAAGGAACTCTGTTTAACATGAGGGTACACGGTAATCAAGGTACATTATTTGCATTTGTAAGGTAAAGTCCAAGCTGCAATTGCACCCTTCATCCAGGTATGCCCTATACTCCTGCATTGCACCCATTAGGTGGGAACTTACCAAAATCCCCCTCTTTTGAATCTAATTGTGTTTTCTCTCATGCAGGCCTATGGTTTTTGATCTACTAGTTTCAACACAGTATTGAGTGCATGGGATGCTTAGTTTTCCATTCTTGAGACACGTTACTTAGGAGAATGTTCTCCAAATCCAGATGCAATTTTTTGCCAGGATTTTCAATCTTGCAGATCTGGATGGCCAGGTATAGACCACCTCAGTGAATCCTCAACTATCATATCAACACTAACCTTGCATTTTCATCTGCTTTACAGATAAGAAAATTAAAATTCAATGAAGATGAAATAATTTGATAAACATGCTATGTGTGGTAATAAGAGCTAAAGTCATCTGTTTTGACTTTAAAGCTTGTTTCAATCAAATACAGGAGAAGGATCTCCCACATGCTGCTCATCATCAGTTTTAAGTCTGGGGAAGTTTTGAAAGAAGACTAGATTCACAAACCCTTGCCTAATGTTTATAGAATCAAAATTTTTACTGTGAGGCCTTTGGATCTGCAATTTTTAAAGCATTGTATAATTCTGATGATCACCCTGGTTTGGAAAGGACTGGCCAATTGCAATTGAAGCTGAATGTTATCAGCAAATTTATGAAAGGTTCAAGTTAGTATTGTACAGGCAAACTGGGCCATAATATAGGGTAAAACCTTAAGGAAAATGCCCCCTCTCACAAACCACAATATGCATTTGATTTGTGTTCAAGACATCTTCAAAATGTATACACTAAGTGATGTGCTTGTTATTTAAAGAAAACCAAGGCTGATACTGCAAGATTATAGACAGTAAACTCACTGAAGACAGAGATTTTTCATTCACCCAGCACATAGTAGGTGCTCCTACATGTTTATTGAATAACAAATCTCTCCCTCTTCCAAGAACACCTGAGTCTGATGAAGACCTTTTGTTTGTGCTTTCCCAGCACTTACCACAGTATTCTGAAATGAACATTTTGCTTATTTTTTTCTGTTTCCTTTGTCAAATGATACCCTGCTTGAAGGGAAAGGGCTACAACATTTTCTACATGTATTCTCAATACATACAATGGTGTCTGGGATGTAAAAGGCATGTAGGTAATGTGTTTTAAATAAATAAAGACCTTATAAATGTAAAACCTGCTTTTTATTCCCCAGGACTAGAATTGAGGTCCCACTGCTGTGTCTTAGCTCCAGGTGTGATCACATACTCTCAGGAGAGTGGAGGAAAAGATGCATATTGAAGGCAAAAGAAAAACAGGTTGTCTTGGAGGGTGCAGCCTGGGACAAAAACCCACATGCAGCGTCATCCTTAGATCAGACGCAGGAGCTCAAGAGTCTCGGCAAATGAGGAAATGTCTCCCCAGAACTAGACTCCATACATCAGCAGCTGTCATTTTCAACTGGTGTTTTTTTCTTTTTTTCTTTTTTTTTTCTTTTCTTTGTCATGGAGGACAGCCGCTCTGCCAAGCCAGAATTTGGCCCCTTTCAAGGTCATTGTCCCTTCTCAGATGTGGTACTGTGTCTAGAGTCTGGCAAGCCTGGCTTCTGAGAGTGGATCAGGTGGCCCTTGGTGCCCGTGTGCCCTGGCTGCACTCCCAGTTCACATACTCAGAAGCCTGGTGATGTCCTGTGGGGACAGTTGCCTCTTGAGCTGCTCTTTGAATCTGAGTCACTCTCCAACCTTAGCCCATCCACTTCTTCAGACACTGCCCTTGCCCATGCCTGCCTTCCATGCCAAATTGGGTTTATACTGAAAATCCATCTAAGTCTTTTTCCAGAAAAGCAATGAAGTAACCACACTGCACAGACAAGGTAACTCCCCACGCAGGCCCCTTTGCCCCATCCTCCCCACAGGCTTCTCATCTCAAACAAGGCAGCTGGATGCAGCTACACAGAGAACAAAGAAAAAGAGTAATAATACAAATTTGAAAATTCATTTCAGAATCCAACGTAAAAAAAAAAAGGGAGTTATGCAGCAAGGTGGCCTTGGGAGAAGTAAACAGTAGTTGAGAATTGCTCTTACTCATTCCACCAGTTCTCAGCTTTGTATATTCCACTGTTTAATGTGCAGTCAAGTGGAACACAGACAGAAGACAGTGGCAGGAGAGCTTGTGGCTTGTGGACACCCCTTGCCCGTCTCTCTTCACACACACACACACGTCTGAAAACACGACACACCTTTATCTCCCTCTATATACCTTGATGTACAAATATTACAAATACACCTGCAATATGTATTTGTATTCAGAGATATATTATCCAGGTCTAAAGACATAGATATTTAGGTATATAAATATAGATATAATTTAAACTAATGTAGCAAATTTTTTATAACTCTGGAATAGGATATTGTAGCAGGCAAGCAACTCAGTGGGTTCTACAAGGATAGCTCTTTTCTGGCTTATGTGATAACCTCAAACTCCTAGAGTCTTTCCCTGCAGCCCTACTCTGAAGTGGAAAGGGGATGAATGTAAAAAGGACTTCATAAACCTTCCACAAATGTCTCCTTCAGAAAAGCTATCACTTGGGACACCAGAATCAGCTCCCAAAGACAGCGGACAGTATCTCTCAGCTCTGAGAGAGAAGCCTCAAGAAACCACCCCGGGCTGTGGTCTGGGAGGACAAGAACCGACGCTTCCCTGCCGGTTCCCACCCTCCCCCTGCAGATGGAATTCCGAGACCCTCCCAGTCACCCATTTCCTGCTTTAACCAGAGTCATGAGAAGTTAGAATCCGGAACGACCTTATGGAATGGCCCACTTTCCTTGATGAGGGCAAGGGAGTGGCAGGGACCCTCCTGGAGATGGGGACACCGCGGCCGGCAGCGCTGGCCGGGAGCCCAGGCTCGGCCCCGACTCCCAGGGCCCCGTTCCCTTCGCACCCCACACAGCCACCCTCCTCGCGAGGGCAGCGTCCTCGGCACACGCCTCAACACCACTTTCCTCTGACGTCCGCCCGCCGAGCTCTGACGATCGCCCCCGCCGGCCGTCCTTATAAAGAGGACTTTTCCCAATACTCGGATCGATCGCCACCTCGCCCGGCGCAGCGCGCCTCCGCGGCGCCCGCACCTGTCGACTCCGCGCGCGCTCCCAGGGTCTTGGCCACGCTGGGTCAGGACCCGCCCGGACCAGTCGCCCCGGACCCCCGGCCCTGCCCCACCGCGCGGAACCCCTCACTCGGCCTGCCCCGCTGCCCCTCGCACCGGCACCCCGGCGCCTCCGGGCGGCGGCCGCGGTCCCAGCGTTTCCTCGCGCTCGCGGCGACCACTCCAGGTAGGACCGGAGCGTGCAGTCCCGATGCCCAGGCGCACGAGCCCTCGGGGACCCCGTGCGCACCCTGCCCAGGGGTTGTTAGAGGGGCGGGACGCGGCGCCTTTGCTTCTCCCTGGGGATGCGCCGGCGGGTCAGCGGCGGTTGGGCACCACGGACCCCCGGGGCGGGAACGCTTGCAGAGTCCGGGGGCAGGAGACCCGCACCGGGGGCCAAGGAAGCACTGCGGGGGGCTAGGAACGCGGGGCTGCTGCGGGGGAGAACTTGATGGCCTGGTTGCTCGCAAAGGCAGAGGCCACCCAGCCGCGGGCGCACCTTTTCCCTCCCCGGAATCCGAGGGAGACGGATGCTACTTCTTTCTCTGAGTCTGATCAGCCACCTGCGTGCACAGATATCTGAGTTTCCCCCCAGAAACTTGTGTGCGTGAATTGTGGTTCAAGTTACCGTGGCCACGAAAGAAAAATTAAAAGAAAAAGAATTCCAGAAGGGGAAGGCTTTAGAATTTGGTGTCTGTCTTCTAAGGATCTTGCTTTGAATTCCCTTGCCCCTCTGTTATGTTTTTAGGCAATCTGTGCTTTTAACCCCTGCCTTGTACTATATATACTGTTAATGTGGGCTGGGGTGAAATGAAGGACAGTGGATGAGGACGGTGAAGGAGGACCCTTTACACTCACAAAAAAAAGCATATTTAGTTGATAAGAAACTTACTGAAAATATGCAGTTGATGTGCTTTTGAAATGGTTTTTCCTGAAGATTTTTCCCCCAGATATTTTTTCTACTACTGCTGATGAACGATTTTATTATTTTTTTTATTAAATCATAGCTGTGTACAATAATGCATTCATGGGGTACAGTGTGCTGGTTTTATTATTTTATTTTATTTTTTTATTAAATCATAGCTGTGTACATTAGTGATATTTTTATATCAGATTACTTTTGAAACTATTCCCTAAAGCTACTGAAAAGGATGGACAGAAGAATGAACGCATGAAACAATATTTTGGAATTTTCAGAGTAGTCTTTTCTGATACACTTACATTATTGAATAATTTTACAAGTCGCTCAGTTCCACCAAGCAAATGTAGCCATATTCTTTGTAAATGATTTATTGACAGAGTTACTGAGTTAAGATACATGACAGGGTAAATTTTAAATTGAAAGGATGTAGGGAACACAAAAAGATTATGATTCCATTTGTTAAACTACATTTCCACATTTTTTTCTGCTTCTTGAAAACGCAAAACAATATAAAAAAAAAAGTAGGATAAGACAGTGGACACTTGTTGGTAACGACCAGGTTCACCTACAATTTCAATGTTACATTTGTTCTTTAAGCAGCGCAGATCTCTCAGGAGCCAGCTGGTTCATTCTTGGCTGCCTGCGTGCGCAAGGAGCTTGGTAGGTTTGTAAAGCCTTAACTGAATTTTCTTCAGAAGTCTTAATGAAGTAGCCAGCTGCGGAGGAATCTGAAGATAAACAATGGCTTTCCACGTGGAAGGACTGATAGCTATAATCGTGTTCTACCTTCTGATATTGCTGGTTGGAATATGGGCTGCCTGGAGAACGAAAAACACTGGCAGCGCAGAAGAGCGCAGTGAAGCCATCATAGTCGGTGGCCGGGACATCGGTTTGCTGGTTGGTGGATTCACTATGACAGGTAGGTGCAGGTGCTGTCTGCTCCGTGCAGTCCGCCCTTGCTTGGCTTCTGTGCGTGTACAGCAAGTGACCTCAGAGTGACAAAGCAAACCTTGCTCTTTGTCCTGTGGGGATTCTTTATGTTCACTACTTATACATTCTTTAAATAATTTTGCATTGATTAAAAACTTAAAATGATGTCAACAACTCAGTAGTACTTAAATGAAATAATTTTAAAATAAATCAATGGACTATCAAGGAAACAAACCTGAGCTCTGGAACTGTTGAGTGGAAGGAAACAGGATTAAAAAAAGGTGGGTGAATGCAGAGATGTCTTAGCTTTACAAGTAACTGTTAATCAATGTGCTGGCTCATCTCCACCCGTCCATTAATACATACATAAATTTGTGACTTTGAGTTGTCTTAAGTGATAAATGTCAATGACTACTAACTAGTGATGGTTTTTAACCTGAATAAATAAATTTGGGACAATGCAACTCCAAACTAATGGCCCTGTTTTTAAGTCTTCCACTTAGTAACTAATTCCTTGCAGGAAATCAATCACTTGATGATTTTACAACACTAAAAAAGACTTTTCCAGAAAGCTTGTTATGGAAGAAAGAAAGCTAGGGTGTGTCCTCACGGGAATCTAGAGCCACAGTATGCAGCTCTCACTGGTTCCAACCTTTTTTGTGTTATTGTTTCCACCCTGAGGTGGTTCTCTTTAAAGGGTGTTTTGTTTCTTTTATGTATTCCCCTTGGTCATTGAAAAGAATTCTGAAAAACAACTTAAAATCATATCTTTAATATTAGATACACTTTCACTGGCAACACATATTTCATTTCAGAATGTTACTAGGTTTTTAAACATTAGCAACATAATTCATAACTAACAGGAACTCTGAGTGCTCATTGGAAAAATGTCCCATTGGAATTTAAATCCAAATGATGTCCAGTTTTAGTCTGGAAGTGCTACACAAAAATGATTCACTGTGTATATGAAATAGTTTACCAAACCTGTCTGGGGATGGGGTGTCGTATTCTGAATGTGATGATATGGTCATCTGAAACCTACAATGTTCTATACAGACTGTAGATTTTACCTTTCAGACATTCACTTTTTTATGTTTGTTTAACTCTTTGCCAGCTGAACATGGATCCATCTGGTTTTGATAAACAGCCAAAACTCTGGGGTAGATTGAAGCTGTAGAGTTATGTTATTAACAAGGACAAGAGATAGAACCAAACCCCCGCCTTCAGGCAGCCATATGGGGGTTCTCCATGCTGTGCCACAGACAGCCCTATAACTGGCCTCACTTTCTTTCTTTATAAAGTTGCGTGGTTTATAATAACTGTGGAAGGGTATACAGGAGCCGATGTCTATCAAAGTATTTTGTTTATTGCATGTCTTTCATCATTCCAGTCTAACACCGTATTTAATATGATCACAATGATAATATTTTAGAATGTATTTTTACTATTTAGAGTGGTTATTTTCAATATTACAGGCTGTTGAAGTGTATAAAGAATAGTTGATGCTATTTTTTATAAAATGCTATCAACCTAGCTCAGTTTTCAAAGCTTTTTTCCCCTCTTTCTCAGAATTCAAAAGAACCTTGGTCAATATAATAATCCATTTAAAGTCTAAACTACATTACCCAGCCTTTTGTAATTCATTGATTTGTATATACAGTGGAATCTCTGTAAGTTGACCATCCAAGAGACAGTAGCAAACTGGCCAACATACGGAGATGGGCAAAATAAGGAACTAGGCTTACTGTATTGACACATACATGTGGCGCATGATCTGTGAAAATTAGGTCAACTTAAGGAGGTGGTCAAGGTAGGGAGGGGGTCAACGATGGAGGTTCTACTGTATTTTATGAAGAGTGGAGGTTGAAAATGTTGATGCTTTTTAAAATGAATAATTCTTAAAATAGTCCATGTTCTCGCTCATGAACTTGACACAAAATATATAAACGAGGAGAGGAAATCTGCCATAAAAGGCATCGGACTAATTTAAAATGGAAGGACTTGTTTAATCATAATAAGTAATGACATCTTCACTTTTACATCATAATAGTTGCAATCACTCAGGCACCAATTTTCTTTTTGGACAAGGGACAAGAGACCTACACAATGAAAAATGATCACTAATAAGCTTTGTGCTTGTAAGATCATCAGACCATTTACTATATGCAGTGAAACATCGCTGGTTTGTTGACAGTTCCAGTAACCTAGCAGGGAGTTAAAGTCTTAGGTTCTATCCTTGTAATAATTTGTTTATTTGGTCCCTTATTAAATACCAAGTGTAAAAGTATGCTTTAAAAATTGTAGAAGGGGCCAGGTGCAATGGCTCATGCCTATAATCTCAGCACTCTGGAAGGCCGAGGCAGATGAACTGCTTGAGCCCAGAAGTTCAAGACCAGCCTGAGCAAGAATAAGACCCTGTCTCCACTAAAAATAGAAAGACCAGCTGGGTACACACCTGTACTCCCATGTACTCAGGAGGCTGACTCAGGAGGATTGCTCAAGCCCAAGGCTTTGAGGTTGCTGTGAGCTATGATGTCACAGCACTCTACCCAGGGTCATAGAGTGAGTGAGACTCTATCTCAAAACAAAACAAAAAAATTTTTAAGAGCTTAGGATGAGAAAAACAAATTATGGCATTTGCTGTTTATTAACCCCTGGTGTAAAAGGGAATGTGGGGGTGGGAGTGGTTATTAAATATGTATTTGTCTACTTCAAGGTTTTATGTAGAAACTTTCCATTTAAGTGTACTTAAAATTCCTATATAGGAACATATTTTTATATTAGTCTTTCAAAAATTATTATTAACCCTAAATGTACTCCCTCTCCTTTCCTGTGTTGGATTAAAAGCCAGATAAATTCTGGCATAAATACAACAAAGACACTTGTCTTAAATAGTTTTGTATGCATCTTATTTTATTTACTTAAATTCTAACCATGAGATTTTAGAGAATTTCCCACAGTTAAATGTTATTCCCAGTGGGTCAATACTGCCTAGAATTCAATGTCAACCTGTGACCCTCATAATTTTACACAAATTCTACATAGGGATCATTTTAAATATTTTTAACTATATGGTACCTTTAAAAGGGTATAAACTTTGGGCAGCGCCTGTGGCTCAAAGGAGTAGGGCGCTGGTCCCATATCAGAGGTGGCAGGTTCAAACCCAGCCTCGGCCAAAAAGACTGCAAAAAAAGAAAAAAGGGGGGGTATAAACTTCAAAGTGCTTAGTGCTCTTTAGGATACATTTAACATTTCATGTTCTTCTGAGTGCTATTCTAGATGCTGAGTATAACTTGGGTACTTGGAAGGGGGGGTGGCTATAAACTCACCATGGAGTAGAAGTGTCGTCTCTCTCCTTCTTTTACTCTTCTAACAATTTAAGATAATAAGTACAACTTAGTTACGATGCATATTAGACTAGCCAGATGCTGTGTCCTCGGCGTGTTTAAGCAAGGACTGTTAATGGGAAGCACCCTGCACACATGCAAATGCACACACCCGCCTACACGCAGGCACACACACACACGCACAGAGTCCTTGAGGGTAAGTCCTTGAGGACCATGATAAGTGTAAAAAAGATCAATATAATTAAAATGGAAGGGGCTTTAAATGGAAACAGTGGGGTCTGGGGGAAACATTGTACATAGAATTAGTGAGAATAGAAATATGCATATGACATATTGTGTATGAACTCAGATTTATTATATATGATATCACTAGAAAGTTCGATGACCAAATGCATTTAGAAAACATCCAGGGCACACTGTCCAGTAGAAATAGAATGTCAATCACAAATGTGACGTTAGATTCTCTACAAAGCCCCATTTAAAAACAAAAAGAAATAGGTGAATTAATTTTAACAATAATAATGTTATTTATTTAACTCAATACATTAAAAATGCTTCCATTTTAACAGGTGATCAATATAAAAAATAAGTTGGAAATCTATGTGGATTTTATGCTCCTAGAACATCTCAATTCACACCAGCCACGTTTCAGGCACATGATCAGGTGGTCGATCGCCCCAAGTGGCTGGTGGCCACAGGTTGGACAGGCAGGTGGAAGGTAAAGCAGACAAGATGGTGTTACTTCTCCACTTTTCATTCTATTTCAGCCACATGGGTCGGAGGAGGCTATATCAATGGCACAGCTGAAGCGGTTTATGTACCTGATTATGGTCTAGCCTGGGCGCAGGCACCAATTGGATACTCTCTTAGTCTGATTTTAGGTAAGTGAAAGTATAAATCTCAATGACTCACTCAGTTAAAGGGTAAAGAATAGGAGTACAAACAACAAGTAGAATAGGAAATCAAACAATGGGAATGACTATTGTGGAAAAAACATCACCCAGAAATCTCTAAGGTAGTGGTTGCTAGAAACTGATAAATGGAAGAACACTATTGCATTTCTTGATTTTGGAGTAAGTAAAAATAAATAAATAAAATTTAAATGTAAATAAATAAAACTTAAAAATAGTTAAATAATTCCTGTAATCCTATGGCTATGAGAACAGTAACTTTCTTAACATAATCATGTTTTATTTCTTTGAAAAAATAGTAAGAATATGTCATTAAAAATGAATCAACTTGAATTGTACCTGAGTTTCTCTTTATAAATCAAACTAGTAAAAGGCAAAAAATATTATGTAACAGAGAGTACCTCGTGCACTCAATGTGCTTTTATTGGCTCATTATTCCTAATGTCTAAAGGCTGTAGTGGATGGTACAAAGGTATCAAGGTGTTTTAGTGAGCACTGTGCCCAGGTTTTTTAACTCACATGTCTCAATTATATCATCTGGTTGTCCTTTGGGCACCTAACAGTGTTAAATATGCTAATGAATTAAATATTGCAGGGTATTGTACTCACAGGATATTTCAGATTGGTTTCTTAATACACCATAGGTGTTCTTAAAACATCATTTCCTTTGAGAAATCATAGTATAGTAAAAGTTGGCAAAGACTATTATATTACAATTGTTTTACATTTTCTCGTAAACACTTGTTTAATTTCTTTTAGGTGGTCTGTTCTTTGCAAAACCTATGCGTGCCAAGGGGTATGTGACCATGTTAGACCCATTTCAGCAGATCTATGGAAAACGTATGGGTGGGCTCCTATTTATACCTGCACTCATGGGAGAAATGTTCTGGGCTGCAGCAATTTTCTCGGCACTGGGTAAGGACCAACTAAGTGTTACTTAAGGTGGCTGCATCTCTCAGCGGAACATCAGATACACAAACGTACTTTCTTCAGCCTTGATTTCTAAAGAGATGTTTATTCAACCATATTAAAACCACATTTCTATTCATAAAAACTTAACAGAAATTCTGTATTTGCTTACTATGTGACTGAAGAGGTTAAATAAAGCCTCAATTGCATTTCTTAAACTTGAATTACATCATTAGAGTGATAACATGGATTATCTTATGATGTAGTAATGGTCAAGAGTTATCTTTATTCACATATGATTCTGAACAAAGCATAATTATGTGTATCTGAGAAGTTACAGAAGAAGAATTTTCAGATCAAGGGTTCATGAGCCAATGGTTAGGAAGAACACTAATATATATTCTTGGTGCTGAATACATGTAAGTCAATGGTTTAGATCTTAATTTATTCTAATAAATCTCCTTTCTGTAAACTGAGATCTTTTTACCTCCCACTGTTTTCTTTCTAATAACATCCGTGTTAATTGATATAAAAATAAATACAAAGATACTTAAGCTTTTCAAATGACAGTCTCACATGCTATGTTTAAAGCATTAATATTTCTAGAGATCTTGGGATTTAAATACAATGTGTCCAATTAAAAACAAATATAAAACTCAGTATGAGTCTCAACGGTGGGGAACATTCCTAAGAGAGATAACATTTCACCAGCCCTGTGCTGATGGAACAGATAAGTAATGTAAGTCACACAGCAAAACTACCACACTTGAAATAGTTCAAAACATTGATATTTTAAAAAGCACAATGGTATGGGTTATTAACAGAAAAATTAAGCATGGTCGACGACAACAAAGATTTCCCCTCTAGTTTACATGTCTTCTTAGTAACTCAGGTAAGAAGGTATCCTTCTTTCTGTCCTCTCCACATGGCAGCTAGACAGAATCTTCTAAGTTCAAAACTCATCAGGTCCCTTTCCTGCTGAGAACCAGACTTTTTAATAGGCTCCTAAGTATGACCTTGGCCTTGATGGTTTCCTGTCACAGTTCTACCTACTTCCCCTATATCCCCTGCCCTCTTCCTTCTGCCAGAACTGTGGTCTTCTTCTCCTGCCACTTACACTTTGCCAGCCCAGGAGCCTGTGCTGTGGACTCACCTCCACTCTTCCCTCCTCTCCATCTGCCTGGCCGCCCACAGTGTCCTTCAGATCTTCACACAGCTGTCACGTCCGCAAAGTAGTCCTGCTGAAATTTCAGGTCCCTTTCCTATGGGCTTCCTTAGGTGCCTAGAGTTCCCATCTCATTGGATTTATCATTGTGTCTGATTATTTGCCTGTTTACCTGTTTCATGTCCAATTTCAAATCTACAAAATAGATTAGAAGTTCTTGAAGGAAGGATTTGTGTCTTATTAAGGGTTACCTGGTATAATCCCATCACAAACAAATGAAGGAATGAATGAGTCCCATATGGCTAAACTTTCTTCAAAAGAGAAAAAGAATAACAATGTTGCTCTTTTTCTCCTCCATGTAATTGCTTCACATTATAAAGTATTGAGTTGTAGACACTTTGGGGGATCCAGAAACCGAACTTAGACTCTTTAAGTTCTAATTTAGAACTTAAGTTTCTTTAAGTTTTAATCCAGAAACCGAATTTAGAGCCTTTAATTTCTAATGTGGACCAGAAACTCTCGTTGACCCTTGGATTCCCAGGCCACTTGTAAGTCTTAGGAAGCAAGAGATTTCTGTGAGATTATGGGAGCTCTTCAGCTGTAATGCCCTGCTTTTTAATCAGCGGGAAATCTAAACCATCCTACTGAGGTGTTAGAAGTTTACAATCTTCCTCAGTGAGCCACATCAATTTTTGGCATCTGGGCATGCGGATATATTACTCTTTATCTTTATCTTTTTTTCTTTTTTTTTGACAAATGGAAGTACAAGGATGTCATCAGAACAAGAGTAAGACAGGATAAATGTCCTTCTTATGTGTTATATATTCTAGACTATAGTCTTATCTTCTGACTTGTATGTGAATATTTATATTTATATATTTTTTTGGTCTCCAACTATAAAATGTATGGAGCTACTTGATGTGGAAAAGAAGAGAAATTGATAGTTGTAAAATATGATAATGACTCTGTAGACAGTATTGCACTTCCATAATGCTGGATTGCTGCACTTACACCCTAATGGAATTAGGTATAAAAATACTCCTCTCTTCCCACCTGGCTCTCATTAGTTGTAAAGTCATGGAAGTTTAGACACCAGAAAAAAATTGGTTTTAAGAAATTTGGTTTTGTAGTATCAAAAAGAAATGGGCTGAGTATCTAACACAGGGGCGGCACCTGTGGCTCAGCGAGTAGAGTGTTGGCCCCATATACCGAAGGTGGCAGGTTCAAACCCGGCCTCTGCCAAACTGCAGAAATAAATAAATAAATAAATAATAACCAGGTGTTGTGGCAAGCACCTGTAGTCCCAGCTACTCGGGAGGCTAAGGCAAAAGAATTGTCAAAGTCCAGGAGTTGAAGGTTGCTGTGAGCTGTGTGACACCAAGGCACTCTACTGAGGGTGACAAAGTGAGACTCTGTCTCTACAAAAAAAAAAAAATACAAAATGTTCATTCTCATAGACTAAAGGTAAATTTATATGGCAGAGACGTAAAGAGAGGATAGATTTAGTAAGCGTGGCACCTATAGCTCAGTGAGTAGGGTGCCAGCCACATACGCCAAAGCTGGCAGATTTGAGCCCGGACCAGGGCCTGTTAAACAACCATGACAACTGCAACAAAAATACTTGGGCATTGTGGTGGATGCCTGTAGTCCCAGCTACTTGGGAGACTGAGAAGGCAAGAGAATCACTTAAAACCAAGAGTTGGAGATTCTGTGAGCTATGATGCCACTGCACTCTACTGAGGGCAATAGAATGAGACTCTGTCTCAAAAAAAAAAAAAAAAGAACTAGCTAATGATTCTAAAATTATTTTGGAAAGTATAGAACTTAATAGCTGAACTCTGAACTATGTTACAATTTGTCATATATGAGTAAGTGTATCTCAGTGTGTGTATGTTTCAATATATAGTCATGTATTCCTTAATGATAGCTATGCGTTCTGAAAAACCTGCCATTAGAAGATTTCATCTTTGTGGAACCATCATAGAGTGGACTTACTCAAACCCAAGTGGTACAGCCTAATATACACCTGGGCTACAAACTTATATAGCATATTACTGCCCTGAATACTGTGGGTAATTATAACACAATGGCTGTGAGGATAGGAATTTTTCATTTCAAGTATAATCTTGTGGGAATACATGTGTATGGAGTCTGTCACTGAAGGTAATATTATTATGCTGTGCGAGACTACATAGGTAAAATATGTTATGGTCTGTGTTTCTGTACACTCGCACAAACTCTATCAAACAGTGCATGTGAAAATGTTCCTGCCATTGCTTGGAATTCATAGTGTGTATTTGTAAATTAATACCTATATTTTCACCATAAATAACACTTTCAAAGTTGGTGTTTATTAAAAATAACTTGAGATACTTAAGAGTTTATGAGTACAATGAGTTTATGAGTACTGTGAATATGCATAGTTCACCACTGAAATGTGCAGGAAAAATATCTTAAACTATTTTCCTGGTATAAATGGACATCTGCTGAACTTCTGAAAGAAATGTCTATTTATATTTACACAGCTCCAATTCAGTAGATTTTCATAACTTTATTTACAATGCATTTATTTTTATAGCTTCCTAAGAAGACTAATACAGGGTAGACATAAAGTTCATGTGCAATTTAATATAGTTTAACATAGTAAATTGCACACAAACTTTATGGACACCCTGTATTTCACAGCAGCTCAGGGAGTATAACTTTGTTTTACTTGCTGCAATTGATTTAATTAATCAGAAAATATTTTAGAGAGAAATTTATCATATTCTCAGTAGTAATAAAGGAGTGGTTCACATCTCCAAATTCACTGAGTTACAATCCGATGACAGCGTCTACGAAAACCAAAAATCTTCAGGGTCTTAGTCCAGCAGTCTTTCTTTTATAATTGAGCTTTTCATAATTCATAGGATATAACTTAGAAATGTCCAATGTAGTGGAGAACAACATTGAAAGAAGATTGACAGAGATGCAAGTGAAGGTTCAACATGTAAAGTAAACAATTTCAGGGAAAAAGCAGCTTTTAAATTATGCAACAATAACTCAGTTATTTAAAGGAACTTACAATTAACCTCTTTCCTTTATCTCCATCTTCCAACTCCTTACTAGATTTTTTCCTTTGAATTTTTACTTGAAAATTTTATTACCATAGCAAAAGCTTTCACAATTTCTTTAAAATATTTTGCAGTAATATTTTAGATCAAAATATCTTATGTTACTCTTTGTGATAATGGGTTTTCATCCCTGGTGGGTTTTGTAGAAAATTAAGACAAGTTGCCTGCCATTGATGATACAAAAAAATCTCAGAATTGTAGCATGAATGCCAGAACACCTATCATTGTTGCATTTATAGTGTGACGTATAAACTGTGTATTTTTGAGAAAAATAGGGAAAAGCCTTATAAAGCAAGAAATGAGTTATGGACTGTCACTTCAAGAACTACAGTGGTCCTAACTGTTCATACCACATTATTCTCAGTGGAAATATAGGCAGCAACACACATGTAATAAACAATGTTATAAAAAAAGAAAACCATAAATTTTATTTCTAAGAAAAGTATGTGTATAAAATTTTGACGATGTGAATTACTTACCATGTGATGTTTATTTAAATCTAAGCTCTTCAGTATATTGGTATCATAGGAGCAGGGCCGGCATGCTCTATCAATTCAATAAAATAAAATGATCTTTTAAGAATTGGCAAAAGGAAAAGTTAATAGACACAAGTCATTATACTAATTTTATGATTTTCTCCTACAAATTTTTCTCAACCCTTTGGTACATTGTCATCTATCAAATACTAACAAGAGACAGAGTGAATACAAAATAACCAATAGATATTAATTGTAAATGTGAAAATGGGAGATCATGCTTCTCCAAAAGGCTTTGTTTTTCTCATAAATGTGAATAAGTACATTGCATGTATGATAATGCATCAGGGTATGACTTGTCAGTCAAGGACAGAATGGATTTGCATGACAGTGGTCCTATAGGATTATAATAGCACTTTTTATTGTACCTTGCCTATGTTTAGCTATGTCTAGATGTTCAAATCCTTACTGTTGTGCTCCAGTTGCCTACCGTACTCAGTGTGGTAAGATGCTATACAGGTTGGTGGGCTAGGAACAATGGGCTGTCCCATGCAGCCTGGGTGGGGGTGTGTGGTGGGTTGTACCATCTAGGTTTGAGTAGGTACACTTTACAATGTTCATAGGGTGAGGATGCATTTTTCAGAACATACCCTTGTCATTAAGCAACATATGACTATATTTAATTAAGCCAGAGTTTCAGATAGTGAAACCACACAAGTCCTCCTAATGAGATTAAATTTATCAGTAATTCAGGGTGTTCTGTAATCATGTTATAAATTTCAGGCGCTCTCCATGTAAGTAAATTAGCAAAGCACTAATTTCAAAAAGCAAGGATAGATAGCTAGCTAGCTCGCTCAAATGATTAAGAAAATTTTGGCCAGGTACAGTGGCTCATGCCTGTAATCCTAACACTCTGGGAGGCTGAGGGAGGTGGACTGCTTGAGCTCAGGAATTTGAGACCAGCTTGAGCAAGAGTGACACCCTGTCTCTACCCAAAATAGAAAAACTAGCCAGGCATTGTGGCAGGTGCCTGTAGTCCCAGCTATTCAGGAGGCTGAGGATAGAGGATTGCCTGAGCCCAAGCAATTTTGTTACTATGATATGATATTGTTGTTATGAGCTATGATGATGTCACAGCATGCTACTCAGAGGGACAGAGTGAGACTCCATCTCAAAAAAAAAAAGATACCAAAATTTCAATATGAAAATTCACGTTAGCTATTATTGACCAATAGTTTTCAAATGACACAGGGGGAAATATCAGCTACCTTTGGACTTTCAGTATGTTCTTGCACAGAAATCAGAATCCCTTTGGGCGCCCTGACTAGAGCTCCCTTGCTTGTCTGTCTCAGGAGCCACCATCAGTGTGATCATCGACGTGGATGTGCGAGCTTCTGTCATCGTCTCCGCACTCATCGCCACCCTGTACACCCTGGTGGGCGGGCTCTACTCAGTGGCCTACACAGATGTCGTCCAGCTCTTTTGCATTTTTGTAGGACTGGTAAGTGGGGTCCCACAAAGCTTGGACTTCATTCTTCTCTGTAAAAGATAATGTGATATTTTGTACTAACCCAGAAAAAATTAGTAGAAACGTTTCTCTTCCACTGTGAGTAATACACAAGAAATCACATACTATCTAAAAATTTTAAATTTCTTTGTGAATTGGTTAGACGAAAAACCCTAGTCATTTTGTTAGAGTTGGACCAAAACTGTGTTCTCAGATTTATTGTTAGAAAGGTCTAGCTCTTCCTTTTCTTCATACCTGGATTTGATGGAAATTTATGTGTGATCTCCTTTGAGTACTGAAGGCAACACTTTCCACAAAGTTAAGAAAATATAAATCTTGGCGGTAGCCTGTGCAGTCTCTTATCCTCCCCTATGTCAGTTTGGTTAACCATCAGGCTGATTATAGGACATAGAAATCATCCCATTGAAAAACTGTGGATTTCATATATTAATCATCACTACTTTGGAGTTTAAAAATGAAGAACAAGGAAAGGATTAATTATATAAGGGCACTAGAAAGATTATCTATTGCTGTTATGTTGTTTTAGGTAAAATGTGCTATGTACTTATGAGACATGAGTCTTACTAGTATTCCATTAAATGCACCTTCATGTTTCTTGAACACATTTTAGTCAATGTTGATTCTTCACAAACTCACATCTTAAAACATGAAGATTACACTCATGCATATAATAACATCCAACATCTAAGAAGCAGTAAAAGGAGTATGAAGAAAATGTCATGTCTACTCTGTGCTAGGCCTGTTGTGGATTCACACACATTCTCTCGTCTTACTCACATTGTCTCAGTGTCAATCCTAGAGGGTCAAGGCCCTCGTCCAGAGGCAGTGGACAGATCAGGGAACATTGCAGGTGATGACTCATCTTCCCAAGAATAGTCAAAGAACCTTTGGTTCTCCTCGTTTTCCTTTTCTTTGTCTTATAATGGAAAGATTTTTGCTCTATCTTAGTTTTTACACTAAACACTTAGAAATGAAAGATGACGTCTATAGCCAAACCCCACCCTGAACACCCCTATCTTCTTGGAAGCTAAGCAGAGCTGAGGCTGATTAACACTTGGAAAGACGAAGAAGGAATCTCATGTTCCACCTCTTTGTTTAAACTTTGTATTATCTCTAATAACATCCTAGAGGAAATTTTAAAAGATGGGACTGTAATTAGATTTAGAATTTAACTGTAAATTTATATATGCAAGGAAGATGATAATATTTTCTCCTTTCTTCTAGACATTTTAATTAATTTTAATTGAATTTGTTGTTTAATTGAATATTTAACTTAACCAAGGACTTCCACTTTTTTTTTTTTTTTTTTGCAGTTTTTGGCCAGGAGTGGGTTTGAACCCGCCACCTCTGGCATATGGGGCGGGCACCCTACTCCTTTGAGCCACAGGTGCCACCTGGACTTCCACTTTTTTATCTTTACAGTGCTAAAGTCAAATGGATAGTACTGAAATTTTTCTTTTTCCTTAGCATCCTTATAAACTTCCAGAAATGAAACAGAGAACACAGAAATAAATTTCTCTCAGAACATTGGAAGGTAGTTTAGTTTGGAAATGACAGGTCTGGTAACTGATGCACTGGGTATTCTAAGAAACACAAGCTCAGGTGATGAATCTATTATTGATGTGATTTCTCGTTGGTTTGTATGAGACCATAGCTTGAAATACACAGGTACATAAATCAAGTGTGCAAGTGTAAAGATGTTAGGGCCAATATGTTAGAATGGTGTTCTGCTACCAAAAAAAGTAGCAAAATGGATAAAGAATGAAGTTCTATTGGGTTAGTAGTGAAGACCTCTTCAAATTAGCTGACTAGGTGGGTCATTATGAAAGTTTTGAGATACACAAATTGTAAAATTCTGGCAGATGGAAGCAAGCAAAGCCCTCCCAGCCACACCAATAAGCCAAGCAAGTTGAAACTTATGTGGATAAATCAGAAAGGATGCTGTTGACTGTGTTTCTGGAAGTGAAATGATGGACCATGACTCAGTGTGTCTCAAAACTTCAGTAGTGACCCAAGTAGAAGACTTGACATGTTTGTTTCCCAGGCTTTAATTGTTATACATTATACATAATTATTTATACCTTAAACCACCTTCTTTTCTTAATTTCCCTAATTCTATTGTCTTTCTCCTAACCGCCAGAACTCCAAAACTGTAATTTTGAGGTCCCTCTCTGGTTTTCACTCTCCCTGACTTTCCCTTCTTATCATGGATGAGATACTGGCTCCCTCTTCATAAACCTTTTTTGTACCAGTATCTTTCCATTCCCAGTGTCACTGCTGTGCTTCAGGCCTTCCTCCAGTGGTACGGGGAATAGCTGCTATTCTCCCTGACTCCTCTCTGCCTCACTGTCCACATCTATGATCTAAAATTTCAAAGAAATGCAATTGAAATCTTTTTTAAGACTCAAAAGAAACTTCTCTAGCTCCCAGTTACCTGCAAAACAAAATGCAAATTCCTTAGCTTGCGATTCTAAGTTCTCTCTACACATCTATCTTTATCCTTCCCATTGCCCTAAGCCACTCTCATGCCAGCAAACCCTATCGCCCAATAGATGTGGGTGCAAGTACATGTGCACACAAACACCACACACACACACCATACACATACACACACACACACATACACACGTGTGCGTGTGCATACACACACGCCCACATACACACGGCTCTACTATTTGCCTTGTTCCATGGAGGGGTGGGGAACCTGAGGACTTCTGATTTCAAGATTGTTCTTTTTTAACCATCAAAGGAGATAAGAAAACCTTCATCATTCTCTGCTGCACCCCTTTTATTGGAAGAATTCATTATATAAAATTTGGATTAAGTCAAAAGGCTGCCCTTAAGTACCAGGAAGGCCTCATGTTTCCTTAAGGGTGCATCCCACTCCCAGCCTAAGGCTTATATCACTTCACCCACGTTTATCAATCAGATCTTTTCTAGCCACTGTAATGGATAGATCTTTTTCCCCTAATTCAGTTCATATATAAAAACTGTGTGTGTCTGTGTGTCTGTGTATATATATGCATATATGTGTATGTGTATATATATGCATATCAATATCTCTCTGGATGTCAAATGTGAAGTTTCCTTCCCAGAGGTTCCTTCTAATTGCTTCTGTAGTTTATATTATATGGTATAGTCAAGCACAGAAGTAGACAGTGTGTTTTTTTAGTTTTTCTCAATTAATATTCTATGGTGTTCCAAAGAGAACATGGTTTGAGCTCCTTCTCTGATGGATGAAGAAAGAACTACTGAGCTCTGCAGCCTGGGAGGTGCATAAACCTTGCATACACCAGACAATTAAAGGGAGTCAATGTCACCTCCTTTCACAGTGGATCAGTGTCCCCTTTGCGATGACACACCATGCAGTCGCAGACATCGGATTCACTGCTGTGCACGCAAAATACCAGGAGCCCTGGCTGGGAACCATTGAGTCAGAAGATGTCTACTCTTGGCTCGATAGTTTTCTGTTGTTGGTAAGTAATGCTCTTATCTGAGGAATGTGATGTAATGGTTCCAAAAATAAAATGCATTTCCTAGATTTTCATATTTATGCTAATAATGGCTATTTCTGTACTGAATGGGTGGAGCCACATCCTGACTTTGTGGCTGATAGTGTGGAGGTGCAGAGGAATGAGGCAAGGGGCAGCATCCTGGTGTTGTGTGCTGTGACCACTTGCCTGGCATGATGTGAGTCTGGGAATACCAGGCCACCTCCCAGGGATCTCCCACAGTCTGAAAGCCAAGCCACCTAAAAGTTCTACTTGATGTTTTTAATCAAGGCATGAAAGCCAAAGTGTTCTGAAATAAGCAATTCATTCAGTCTTGACCTACAGAGTAAATGAATTAGTGGTGCCACAGATCCTAAGTGAATAAAATGTGCTGGGAAGGGAGGTGTCACTCAGGAAAGATGCCAAGAGAGAAGCTCTTGAGAGCCAGAGGCAACCTGAAAACACACAGACAGGACCGTGGGGCAAGGAAGACATGGAAGAAATAACAGCAGACCACAGACTGAAAAGAGAGGAACACGAGGGGAACCAACTAGATTTGACAGCTTTGCTAATTAGAGAGGTTACGTGTGAAAATAACACATTGTATTTGATTTCCACATAAGAAATCAGATCCTTTTATATCAACATTAAGGGAAAATTGGTTATGTTTGTTTTCTCTTTAGAAGGTTGATGATATTTTGTGACTTTGTGTTTATGGCACTTTGCTAAATTTTAACATTTCCTTAACATTCAAAGTGAGTGTGCCTTTCCCAGTAAAAACCACTTTCTATCAAGGAAGCAGGAGATTTGGTGGGGAGGGAAATATATTTACATTAGTGGATCGGAGGGTTGTTTTTATTTCTTTAAGGATTGTTATTTTTCTGAAATGGTTTATAATTACAAATTGAAGGATTAAGAAGGTATATGTACATGTAATTATACCTGCTAATTTTGTTCATGGTTGCATGGAGGAGATAATGGAACTTGGAAAATTTAGGCCATTTGTTTGATAACCACAGCATTGTCTGAGTTAAGGATTAATATAGAACCTAAAGCCTCAAAGTCCTTTCCTGACACCACACTTTAGTCCCCAGACTACTCATGCTTGATATAAGACATTATATCTGATGATTGCTAAATTCCTTCCAGCCCTTAAAATTATGTGGCAAAGTCAAATTCATGATTCAAATTGTAAAACAAATCAAGATGCAATAATATATGTTGAATGAATGAATGAATGAGTGAGTGAACTACAGAAATAAGCCTCAAACCGTTTTCCCAATGGTCTCTGATATACCAGTTTTTTCTCAATTGTCCTCTACAGGAAAATGACTTAAAAAGTCCTGCTCATGACACTAAGTAACTCCCAGTCTCAGTCAGAACCTGCCAGCTGTCCCTCTATTAGCCTATATTAAGCTGACCACATTCCTCACCTGACCCAAATGAGAGCTCCCCGTGGTCTTCCTGATGGCAGCCTGCTTACCTCACACTCCACCAAGTTCACTCTTCAGACTGTCCCATGTGTTAGCCAGTTGGAGCTGCTACAATAAAGGACCATACAAACAGTAGAATTTAGTATGTGCAGTTCTGGAAGCTGTAAACCCAATCTCAGGTCGTCAGTATGGTCGGGTCGTCAGTATGGTGAAAGCCCTCTTCCAGACCGCAGACTGCTGACTTCTCATTTTATCCTCAAATGATGGAAAGAGGACAAGACAGCTCTCTGGTTTCTTCTTAAAAAGGCACACTAATCCTGTCATGAGGGTTCCACCCTCATGAGCTGATTACCTCCCAGAAGCCCTACCTCCGAATACCACCACTTCAGGATTAGGGTTTCAACATGTGAATTTTGGGATGAGACATTCAGTTATTGCCCCAAAAGAGCTTCTGTTTGTAAAGGAAGGTCAGATTTTACCTTAGTGGAAACCTCTCCTGACCTAAATACCCAGGTGGTGGGTATGAAATTTATGATGCATCAATTCATGTAATTCATTAGCACGGATGATGGTAATGATCTATTGATTAAAAGGTTACAAAACCAAAGGAAAAGAATATAGACTTGAGGAATGGGATTTTGAATTTCAAATTTTTTCTTCAAGCTTTTTTTTTTTGACATTTAAACATGTATGGCTTTTATAAGAAATTGTTCAAGAATCTGTATGTGACAGGCACTCTGCTTGGCACAGGTGAGACAATGATAAACAAGACAGATACCCCAGAAATCAGAGCCCCATGGAGAGGCAGACAACTGTAGAAACCTCAGTACCTTGTGATACTTACTTTGAATTCATTCATCAGTTCCTTGCCCCAAGTTTACTCTGAGTGCTGTGGTTCCCATGCAGATGATGGGTGGGATCCCATGGCAAGCCTACTTCCAGAGGGTCCTGTCTTCATCCTCGGCGACCTACGCACAGGTGCTGTCATTCCTGGCTGCTTTCGGGTGCCTGGTGATGGCTCTCCCAGCCATACTCATCGGGGCTGTTGGGGCATCAACAGGTAAACTTCTTGCAGCTACACCACAGGTGCCAATGCTGTCTACCAGTCCCCACCCAGCTGCATCCCTGCTCTACTTCCCTCTCACCCCCACTTAGTGAATTTTTCTCATGTTCCCCCATATACCTTTATTCTGACATTCAGCAAATTGCATTATAGTTCGATTATCTCTCATTTTCTTAATTGCTCTCTCCAGCAATAAAACACCCCCTCTCAGTTTTGGCACATTTATGCATTGTTTATATTCCCGTCAGCAGTGAGTCTCAACTAGCATGCACATAGACTTCATCTGGGAAGAAACCAGGGGGAACTCTTAAAAATACCTATTTATGACCTATTTTATTTTAAAAACTGAAGATAAAGCCACATACCAGTTTTCTTTTAATCCCCTTTGATGAGGCCAAGTGCAGCCAAAGTTGAGAGCCACTGACTTACATGTCATCATCATGACCAGCTAAGGGCCATGTTAACTTGACATTCTTTCTTTACGTTTTCGGTAGTTTTTTGAGAGTTTTCTTTCTTGGAGAAGTCAATCAATAAGTGTGTGGGTTAAAATAAACTAAGAATTAAAACTAAATCACTTAGAAAATCATTTACTAACTAGGGGAAAAATTATGAAATGTTATCTCCCTGTTAACCTCTATGTGGAACATTTTAAACATCTCCCCTTTAATTTGATTGAATGTATTAATTACCTGACTCATGTGTTCCCTTATAATATGACTTCTGAGAACATTCAATGAAATATATCACATTAACCCAAAATTCAAAGAAGTCTTCGGGTTAGAGATAATTTAAAAGATTACAGAGAACATTCACCTTTCACTCTTTTGTTAAAAAGATCCAACTTGATGTTCACATGGTGACTTTGAGTTTCTATTAGTAGAGCTATACTGTTTATTGGACTTTATTATTTATTTACCTTTTAAGGGAGCAGTCATGGTTCATAATGTACACTCTCCATTCCAGTTGTTCAACATAAAAAGATTTAAAAAAGTGACTGGCAAAAGCAGTATGGAGTGTTTTCCTTTGGAGAGAAAAATGTCATTTATAGATTTTGATGTTGTTTCGTGTGTGTGTGTGTGTGTGTGTGTGTGTGTGTTGTGTGTATGAGGTGTGTGTGTTGTAGGATACCAGACTCATGTGGCCCATTTTTTTCCTTGGAATAGGTATGCTTGATTATTGTTTCTATTTTAATAACAGCTCAGTCATGACTATAAAATTAGCTTCATCTAAGCATGACTTTGATGCCAATATTTGATGGAAAATAGGGGAGAAAAAATGGTAGGATCCAAACAAAAAAAAAAAAAGGTAGGATCCAAAAGAAATCACTCCTACTTGGTAATGCAATCATGTTATTAAAGAAGTTCAGCAAATACAAAATAAACTATGCCAATGTACCTGTAAAGGTTCTACTATATCTTTAAAACATGCTGTTACCAAAGAGCAAAAAATTAAAGATTATTCAAAGATAAGTTGTTGTTTTAAGTCCTGTTACCTTATCACATTTAAAAACCTCAGGACAATTTCAGGGTGTGACTGTACTTTTTATTTAATAAAAAGGGACTTTCCTTAATCTAGTGAAGTTCTATGCAGGATGTAATTAGTTGGGAGAAATAAAAGGCATACAAGAGTATGGTGGTTGAGCATAGCTCCACCGATGTCTTTCTCTCTTTACATATGGATAACTGAGCCCTAGGAAGAAACAGTGAGTATCCTGTCACATTTGCAAGTGGCTGAAGGAAAGCTCTATGATTCAGTTTAAAAGCAAGGTAACAACCATCATTGCAGACAAGGAATAAATAAATACCTCACCACCACAATCTGCAAAGGTGTTGTGAATTAAACTGACCGCAACCAATACTCACTAGAAGTCAGAACATATGAGACATTTTTACTGGGCTACTCTGTGGACTTTGTGCCTAAGTAGACTAACATAATGTGATTCTGAGTTTATTTCAAAACTACCTCATAGATAAGATGATCCCAGATGGATAAAGAACATGTGGCTCGTTGGTTGTTATGGTTGTTGTTTTTATTCAACAGACTGGAACCAGACTGCATACGGGTTTCCAGATCCCAAGAGTGACAAAAAAGCAGACATGATTTTACCAATTGTTCTTCAGTATCTCTGCCCTGTGTATATTTCTTTCTTTGGCCTTGGTGCAGTTTCTGCTGCTGTTATGTCATCAGCAGATTCTTCCATCTTGTCAGCAAGTTCAATGTTTGCTCGGAACATCTACCAGCTTTCCTTCAGGCAAAATGTAAGAACAGTTGTTTTTAACTTGTATTTATTGTTGTTGCTGCTGCTGCTATCATATATGTTTGTATACATACACACAGTATATTTACTAATATTCTATGTTACAACCTGACTCTCCTTGGCTTAAGCATACAAGGCTAAAAAACAATGAATTACATATCTGCTGTAAGTGGATGTTATCCATACATGTGATCACTTATGTTAATAATGGAGGAAACAGATCAATATAACTGTTTCCCAAGAGGCACAGTCACAGTTGATATACTTGAAACTTCTTTTCTGTCTGATAAAAGAGTAATGAAATCTAAAATATCTCAGCAAAACTTTTAGTCTAATTACATACACCAGGAGACAGTAAAACCGTAGTGGAAGCAGGAAATGGAAAGCTATTTTACGTGTATCTGTGTAACATCTGGACTGCTCTTCACTTGAACTTCCAAATCCAAAATAGCCTCTCAATTCAATTTTCCTTATTGAATCAAGTTGTTGCAAAACAGCACGCAATTGTGGTCCCTAGTGACCAAGAGTCCCTTTCCACCTTCCTGCCTAATTAAAGCTTTGCCACTGTCTAGTTTGGTTTGTTTGTTTGTTATTTTTTTATTAAATCATACATGTGTACATAAATGCAATCATGTGGTACAATGTGCTGACTTCATATTCTGAAATATTTTCATCAAACTGGTTAACATAGCCTTCATGGCATTTTCTTAGTTATTGTTAAGGCATTTATATTCTGCATTTTGTAAGTTTCACCCGTACCCTTTTAAGATGCACCGTAGGTGTGGTCCCACCAATTACTCTCCCTCTACCCATCCTCCCCTTCCCTCCCTTGCCCCTTTCCCCATATTCTTGTGTTATAATTGGGTTATAACCTTCATATGAAAGCTATAGATTAGTTTCATAGTAGGGCTGAGTACATTGGATACTTTTTCTTCCATTCTTGAGATACTTTGCTAAGAAGAATGTGTTCCAGCTCCATCCATGTCAACAAGGAAGAGGTAAAGTCTCCATCTTTCTGAGACACTGGTATACAATCATATCATCTGCAAAGAGTGAAAGTTTGATCTCTTCTGACCCTATATGGATACCCTTGATTGCCTTTTCTTCCCTATTTGCAATGGCTAAAACTTCCATTACAATGTTAAAGAGCAGTGGAGACAATGGGCAACCTTGCCTGGTTCCAGATCTGAGTGGAAATGATTTCAATTTAACTCCATTCAATATGATTGGCTGTGGGTTTGCTGTAGATGGCCTCTATCAGTTGAAGAAATGTCCCTTCCATACCAATTTTCTTACGTATTCTGATCATGAAGGGATGCTGGATATTATCAAAAGCTTTTTCCTGCATCAATTGAGAGAATCATATATGGTCTTTGTTTTTTGATTTGTTTATGTGCTGAATTATATTTATTAGATTAGATTATATAGATTTATGTATATTGAACCAGACTTGAGACCCTGGGATAAAATCCACTTGGTCATGGTGTATAATTTGTTTGATGTGTTGCTGGATTCTGTTTGTTGGGATCTTATTGAATATTTTTGCATCAATCTTCATTAGTGATATTGGTCTATAATTTTCTTTTCTTGTTGGTTCTTTTCCTGGCTTGGGGATCAAGATGATGTTTGCTTCATAGAATATGTTGGGTAGTATTCCTTCTTTTTCTATAATTTAGAAAAGATTAAGTAATATAGGTACTAGTTCCTTTTTAAAGGTTTGGTAGAATTCTTACATGAAGCTATCTGGTCCCGGGCTTTTCTTTTTAGGGAGATTTTGTATAGTTGATGCTATTTCATAATTTGATATAGGCTTGTTCAACATTTCCACGTTATTATGGCTGAGTCTTGGAAGGTGGTGTGCTTCCACGTATTGGTCAATTTCCTTCAGATTTTCATATTTCAGAGAATAAACTTTCTTATAATATTAAATTAAGGATTTTTTTAATTTCTGAGGAGTCTGTTGTTATTTCATCTTTACCATTTCTGATTGATGAAATTAGAGATTTTACTCTTTTTTTCCTGGTTAGGTTAGCTAAAGGCTTATCTATTTTATTGACCTTTTCAAAAAACCAACTTTTTGATGTATTGATCTGTTGTATAATTCTTTTGTTTTCAATTTCATTTAATTCTGCTCAAATTTTGGTTATTTATTTTCTTCTGCTGGGTTTGGGATTGGAATGTTCTTCCTTTTCCAGTTGCTTGAGATATTCCATCAAGTTGTTAACTTCCTCTCTTTCCATTCTCTTGAGGAAGGCTTGCAGTGCTATAAATTTCCCTCTTAAGAATGCCTTTGCAGTATCCCAAAGGTTCTGATAATTCATGTCTTCATTGTCATTTTGTTCCAAAAATTTGGTAATTTCCTTCATAATCTTGTCTATGACTGGTCTATCATTCAGGATAAGGTTATTTAGCTTCCATGTTTTAGTATGAGTATGCAGATTCCTGTTGTTGCTGAGTTCAACTTTTATTACATGATGGTCCAAGAAGATGCAAGGAATAATTTCTATTCTTTTAAATTTGCTGAGGTTAGATTTGTAACCTAAGATGTGATCAATTTTGGAGTATGTTCCATGGGGTGATGAGAAGAATGTGTATTCAGTTTTGTCAAGATGAAACATTCTGTAGATGTCTGTTAAATCCAGACGTTGAAAGGTTAAATTTAAATATAAAATTTCTTTGCTTAGCTTCTTATTGGAGGATCTATCCAACACTGCTTGAGGAGTGTTAAAATCTTTGACTACTTTGGAGCTGGAGGAAGTCAAGTTACTCATGTCTGTTAGAGTTTTTCTTATAAATTGAGGCACATTCTGGTTGGGTGCATAAATGTTAATAATTGAAATCTCATCATATTGAGTATTACCCTTAACAAATATGAAGTATCCATCCTTGTCCTTTCTTAATTTGTTGGTTTAAAGCCAATTTTGGCTGTGAATAAGATTGTAACACATACTTTTTTCTGCTTTCCATTTGCCTGGAATATAAATGACCATCCTTTCACCCTGAGTCTACATGTATCTTTTAAGGTAAGATGAGATTCTTGTATGCAGCAGATATCTGGCCTGAGTTTTTGTATCCAGTCAGCCAACCTGTGCCTCTTTAGAGGATAATTTAAGCCATTCACATTAATTGAGAATATTGATAAGCCTGGTGGAATTTGGGGTACTGAGTTTTTCAGAAGTCCAGTGGACATTTTTAATCCTTTTGCACTGTGGAAGTTGGAATTTGATCAAAAGTTTCTGAGTTAGTTTCCTTTTGTGGTAGAGGATTGCACTGATCATTGTGGAGGATAGGTCTGAGAATATCCTCAAAAGCTGATTTACGGCAAATTTCTTCAACATGTGAATGTCATTAAAGTATTTAATTTCTCCATCATAAATGAAACTCAGTTTGGCTGGACACAGGATCCTGGGTTGAACGTTCTTTTGTTTTAGGAGATTAAAAGTCGATGACCACCCTCTTCTAGCTTGAAAGGTTTCAGCATAGAGATCTGCATTTAATCAAATATTTTTTCCCCTTGTAGGTAATGGTTTTTTTATATCTGGCAGGTTTCATAATTTTCTCCTTCATATTAACTTTAGTGAAGTTAATTATGATGTGCCTGGGGCATGACTTGTTCAGGTTGAGTCATGCTGGGGTGCTGAAACTGTCTTCTATCTGAATTTCAGAATCTCTTGGCATGTGTGAAAAGTTCTCTTTCATAATCTCATGAAGAAGACCCTCTATTCCTTGCGAAGCCACTTCATCATCTTCAGGGATCCCTATCAGGCATATATTGCTTCTCTTTGAATTATCCTAGAGCTCTCTGAGAGAATGATCTGTTTGTGCTCTCCATTTCTCTTCCTCTTTGAGAGTTTGGGAATGTTCGAAAGCTTTATCTTCAGTGTCAGAAATCCTTTCTTCTGCTTGCTCCATTCTGTTACTGAGGGATTCTACTGCATTTCTCAGATTTTTTTGAGGGCTGCAAATTCTTGTCTCAATGTGTCAAAATCTTTGGTGATTTGTCTTTAAATTCCTTGAATTCTTGACACAACTTTTGAAATTCTCCTTGAATTTCTAATTCCAACTCTTCCTCTATTTTATTGATCTTATTTGCAATCCAAATTTTGAATTCAGTTCTGACATCTAGGCCATCTGTTTATGAATGGGATTTTTAGTTGTGTCCGCCAAATGATTCCTTTGGGTCATTGATCTACTCTGGTTATTCATGTTACCAGAGCTTTTCCGCAGATTCCGCCCCATGATTATTTTACACTGTGTGGCTAGATGAGCAGATAAGGAGAAGTTGGGTTGGAGGCTCCAGGAGTAGTGATTGGCCAGTCCTTTGCCCCAAAGCTGGGACTGGTGACTCTACCTTTTCCCCCAGAGCTTTACCAAGGACCTGTACAGTGTTACAGCCTGAGAAACCGGGGATCTTCTTGGTGTGGTGGGGCTAAGTAGCTCTGTCTTATTTTCAGCTGGTCTCTGTCTTACCCTAGTGAATAGGTTACTCTGGGTTGAAGTCTCTACTGTGGAGAAATACCAGCAATTAAGTCACCTCGCCCCCCACAGGCAACAATTGGAAAAGGAAAATCAAACCTTTCTACAACCACAAACCCAACCTACCACTTTGGGTAGTCCTCAGGTGGTTGTCCCAGTTCAAGAGGTCTAAATCAATTTTCACATTCAGCACCGGTCTCAGGTGGGACAGTTCAAAAGGTCTCTGGCAGCTAGATAGCAAGGGTCTGCTGGCAGCTCAAGTATGACTCACTCCAGCGCTCCATGAGGTCAGAAGGACCCACCAAGCAAATAAATTAGTCTGTGAAGGTTGATGTCTCCTTACCTACCTTGTACCTTTGTCACACCCAGTCACTGGTAACCCCACAGGGCTGTGACCCAGTTCCCTCCAATGAGCAGATGCTCCAGGGGTTTTGCACCTGCCTGAGTCACAGGGAGATCTATGTCTCCTCAACCAGGCCACCACTCTCTGACACTATCCAGCAGGGGGAGGTGAGGCCTGACAACCTCAGGTGCTTAATGAAGGCTGGGATGTTTCACTCAGTGCCAGCCCTGCCCCTGATTGATGTTGCTTAACGAAGAGAACAACTTCCCATTTACAACCACTGCCTGCCTGCCTTTGTGTCAGCTTTGATACCCTGAGGGCTGGGTGCATCTGAAGCTCAGTGAAGCAGTCCTCTGGGTCAGCCCACCCTCGGAGTCTGCTGTATCTGCGCATATGTATTCTCGTCCCTGAACTCTGCCCTGGCTGGTACCGCCTCAGGCATACCCTTTGCTCCATGGGGCCTGCATTTCTGTCCCAGATCTGGTCTGCCAGTGGCTGCTACTGGACAAGATGCCTGGCTTCCTCTGGTTGCCTGGAGAGACTGGGAGTGTCCTTTCAAAATATCCCCAGGGGTGTGAGCTCTATTATTCTCACTGAGGCTGTTGTTTTGTGCCTCAGGGCACCACCACTTCTGTGGTGTAGTTCCCTCTCAGCTGCCTATCTTCTCCCCTCTCCCATGCCAGAGAATCAGCACAGGTCAGCAATAGCCCATGCCCCATCCACACCCCTCAAGAAAATGCCCAAGAATCTGGAATCCACAGGGGACAGGCTTCCAGACCTCAGGATGGGAGTGGAGGGGAGTGGTGGAAGTTCAAAATTGCAGGTAGTGAATATACATAGTTTTATGCCTGGCAGGAGAGTGCCATGGCACCCTAGTAGGGGAAGGAGGTCTGGTTTTTAGAGGGTCTCTCCCGTGGGATAAAATGGGAGGATATTTGAACTCTGCTCACTTGTTTTTATGGAGTATACTGTGAGCCATTCTCATGGGGGAGGGGACTCCCATCCACTTGGTGATGGATTTTTTACCTTTTGTTTGTATACTTGGGGTCACAGCTCATCTCAGCAGTGTTGATGTGCATTCTTCAACCTTCTCTCTTGGCTCAGATCTGAACCATCGGCTTTCTTGCTGAGCTTCTGTCCTTTAACTCTCCTTCTGGATGGGAGCCTTTGTGGAAAGCTGGTTCCAGTCGGCCATCTTGCCTCTGCCCCTGCTCTCTAGTTTTTTTAGATTATAGTTAACAAAATGGTCCCAGTGGCTTGTTTGTTTGTTTGAGCTTTTTGTGTTTGTTTGTTTGTTTAGTTTTTTATCAAGGGATCTCTTTATACAAGCTCTTTTCAAGGGCAGTAGAAGGTGGTTGGCCTTAAGGATGGTAGCACTCCTGTGAAGAGGGGAGATAGGGATGGTCTAAGCTCTCTCCAGGAATATACCCGAATATGCAAAATTAGTGAACTCCTCCCTTGTTTTACTGTCCTCTATGATATCACATTAGCTCAGCCTTCCCTACCCTCCACAGTACACTCAGAGACAGGCTCATATAGGCTGTGCTTCACACTAAGCCACACAGAAACCCCTTCCAAAGGTCCACCCACAAGGCCACCTGGAGTTTTTTGCTTCAGGTGCCTTCATTTAGATTAGATTTGCCCACTGATTGAGCCATTTGAACCAGGGGAATGCTTTAGACCAATTTTAAGGTCCAAAATGTACTTCATCCATGGCCTACATGAGCCAACACATTGTGTGGAAAGATGACCTTGTGGCTATTTCTTCCAGGCATCTGACAGAGAAATCGTTTGGGTGATGCGGATCACAGTGCTTGTATTTGGAGCATCTGCAACAGCCATGGCCTTGCTGACAAAGACTGTGTATGGCCTGTGGTACCTCAGCTCCGACCTCGTGTACATCATCATCTTCCCCCAGCTACTCTGTGTGCTCTTTGTCAAGGGGACCAACACCTACGGGGCCATGGCAGGCTACGTTTCTGGTCTTTTCCTGAGAATTACTGGAGGGGAGCCATACCTGTCCCTGCAGCCCCTAATCTTCTACCCTGGATACTACCCTGATAATAACGGCATCTATAACCAGAGATTCCCATTTAAAACTCTTGCCATGGTGACCTCATTCCTAGCCAACATTTGCATCTCTTATCTAGCCAAATACCTATTTGAAAGTGGAAGGTTGCCACCCAAATTAGATGTATTAAATGCTGTTGTTGCAAGGCACAGTGAAGAAAACATGGATAAGACAATTCTGGTCAGAAATGAAAATATTAAGTTAGATGAACTTGCACCTGTGAAGCCTCGACAGAGCTTAACTCTCAGCTCCACTTTCACCAATAAAGAGGCTTTGCTTAACATTGATTCCAGTCCAGAAGGGTCTGGGACTGAAGATAATCTGCAATGACCCCATCTCAGTCAGATGCTGCTTTCTCAGAGCACTATAATAGGGTAGTCCTGGAAAGATGGTTTGCAACTCATAAAAATATATTAAAAGTATAAACAATGGTCAGAAGGACAAAAATCCATATAAAGTTCAACTATAAAAATACAAACCAGTCTAAAAGGAAGCACCAATGAAAGCAACAATACCCTTTCTTATCCATAATAGATGTTGATGCTAGATAGTTTTGTTAGGTATAAAAAGTGAATGAAGCCCCATTCAGAGAACAGAGGGCCAAACAGAGTATTTATCTTTATTACAAAAAAGAAAGATATGAAATTGCTTAAGACAAAAGTTTTGATAGAAACATGGTTTACTAATGTACTGGTAAATCTACTTTAATTAGTGCACTGAAGCTATGAGAATAACTCACAGTCACTCCAAAGAATGGTGCAATGAATTAACCAGCTGATTCTTTTTTTATATTCTGAGCTGCAACATTTGCTGAATACATAATCTGTTATTCCTTTAGTAATGACATATAATATTTTGAGCCAAGGCAAAACAAACACACAAGAAATACTGTATACTGGCATAGCTTTCTGTGCAAGGTTATAGGAAAATAGTCAATCTTGGTTAAGGAGTGCTAGGCTACTTGTTTATGTCTCTAACAACTGTATGCATAGGGGGTAGTATCTGGAGCATAGAAAAATCATTGGGCAACCTACAAGCAATAAATAAAGATGGTTTTAAGCAGATATAGGAGAAACAGTAAAATTTTATTTTCATCTGAAGTATTTAAAGTTTTGCCTCATGTTAAAAAAGTAAGATCTCAATCAGTATTTAAATTAATATTATAAATGATATTGAGCCTTAGGTAAGGAGAGGTCGCTACATGGCACCAGTTATGGTTAATGAGAGACAAAAGGCTAAATTAGTATGTATTTCAATGAATATTATCAGGAAAGCTCCCATGTCACCTCCTGACAGTAATAACATTTAAAATCAAAAACAAAAACAAAAAAACACTCATGTTTAGAAATATATTAACAGGGATGATTTACCATGAAGGGATCTACTCTGTGGCACTTTTTCACATATGCTAGCTGTAAGGACTGAACAAAATTATGAAAAGTATATAGTGAATTTTATAATAAGGAAGAAAGCAGAAAGTAAAAATAAGTTCTAAAGGAAAGAAGCCATCAACTGTAGCATCTAATGTCTACATAACTTTTATTATATTGGTCAGTAAATATTATTTTTCTCTTTTTCTGGAGTTAAAAAATATATTTGTGTATGCAATGGTTTGTATTTAATATAGAATTTCAAATGCTCTCCCACCAGTCACACATCATAGAGACAACAGGAGCTGTGTCTACAAAAGCAAAGTAAACCGACAAGCTGAAAATCATTTGGGAATTTAATCTAATAAAGAAAGCTAGTCTGAATTGTCAAAACTAAAGCAATTTTTCCAGAAATTTTTTTTTATATTCTAACTCAGTGTTCAGAATTAAGTATAAAAGATGTGTTTTGACTTTTTCATAAGTTTTCATTGCTGTCTCAAAGCATCAAATATTTCCTCCATGAAATAGTTTTTAAAAACTACCCATGAAATAAAATTCCAGGGTAGTTTTTAAAATATGAAATTAAATAGTTTTGGATGTTGTAATGTCTCCTATGTTGCTTACTTCATCAAAAAGTGACAGTGAATGTTTCATTTCATTCGAAATCTTTATCTTATGTCATATACACCTAAATAAAAAAAATAATTTGGTTTAGTCACCTGTTTGCCTAGAATTTATTCAGTGCCCTGTGGAGTACTTGGAAAGAGTATATTTTTGGAAGCAGTAAGGAGGGGAGTCTCAGATTCTCAGAGATGGATTGAGAACAGAGCCAGGTACAAAAAATTTATTAAAGAAAGACCACAGAGATTAAAACCTTTGAAAAGGTAAAGTCACTAATTGATAGAGACCCAGGTTCCCAGGAACAGGATGTTTCAGGTGCGCCCTGCCATCCAGCACCCTTCCTGAATGACGGCTTTTGTCTCAACCCGTTGAAGCACTGTGCATTATGAAACACATCACTTGTACTAAAATACACTACAAGAGGAGGGATCATTTCTTTACAGATATTATATTTTACGGTTGTGGTGGGGAACAGTTGTCCAAACAAGTAACTACCCTTAAATCCAAAGAATGATTATTCTTTCTGAAAAAGAATAAGTATTAATAGTGAAAATTTCTTCAATTCCATTCATTTTCTAACAAAAGATACAGGGGAAAAAACGTTTGCCCTGTCCAAAATAGTAAAGCTAGACAACTTAAATAATTCTACCTACTTTCAAATGAAATATATTGAAAATGAGTTTATTATTAAATCCACAAGTAAATGTGCTATTAGCAAGATGCTTTTTTAAAAAAACAAAAAAAGTTCAGATCAAAAGGAATGAAACAATGATCATAATGTTTTATTTATGGAAATTTACAACTATGTGTAAATTTCCCCCCAATTTCCAAGGAAGACATCCAGCTGTGAAATGTAGAAGAGGATGTTTTATGTCCATCACCAGCTCTTTTTGACATCATGAGTAAAGCAGCCGGCTTTGTATACAGCTTCACCCAGTCGAACTGATTTCCCAAGCCTATCCTCAGTTAACATAAAACAATAGAAACATAGACACTAGCTATATTAATCATGGGAGGAAATATCTGTGGATAAAGCATTAAAATAAAACATTTTATTTTCATACTTTTAATATAATTATAACATGTTTTTTGGGTAATTTAAATGTTTTCTGTCCTCATAGATTATTCAAAACATCAAGCATGTAGCTGGACTGCAATATCAAGCTTTCAAACAGTATCAAAATTCAACTTCATTGCTACACTTATTAGTGATGAATTTTATGTGAATATTTAATGAATGTAAGTTTGAAATAGTGAATCTAATATAAAAGTTATTGGCTTTTTTGGAAATGATTATCATTATATTTTAAACATAAATTTAAATTTTCATTTTTCATTTTTCATTGAATTTTCATTTTTTAGCCTTAATGAAAATTTACTCTGGTATAATGTATAACATTGTGAGTTTGCTATAGTGGATAATTTATTGTCAGTTTGTTACTGAACAGACACATGCATATAGTGGTTATAAGACATATATTTTTGTCTGTTAAAATATTATATAAAATTATGCTTAAAAGAAGTAGATTTGCAACTATATGTGTAAATGTTTTAAATGTAATGGTATTGTATTAAATTGTGCTGGTACAATTTAGGCTATCATTGTCCAGGTTTGGCTTTTTGGGGCCCTTCCTTAAAATAAATATATATGGTGCTTCAAGGGAATTATGCATGAAATTGAAATAAACCATCTCATTACTAGAGGATGTGCAAATGCCCAGGGGAAATGTTACATTTTGCATAACTCTTGGGGCAATATATAAGACCATATTTCAAAAGAAAATGTAAATTATTTGTCTTGGAAAAGATGTTCTACCACCATACACAGACCTTTTATGAATCAAAGAAATGAATAGACACAATATCTGTTCCATTAAGTCTCACAGTCTATAGACAGACTAGCTGCACAGCCCACTATGTCTATTCATTAGCATGAAGATCTATAAAACTAAATAGCTGTCTGCTGGTTGTTGATTTCAGACATGCAGCCAGTCTCTACGTGACAGACTGTGTCTCATTTATGCCTTGCATCTCTTTCCTGATTCTCTCAAGGTGTCTTGAAAGACGTAATTATATACACTCTCAGAAGAACTTTGGCTTCTCACACCTTAATAATAATAAACATCAATGCCCTTGGATGTAGGGTGGAGAGCCCTGGGATAAGTGTAAGGAAGAAGGAAGAGAGTTGATGGCAAGGAAATAGACACATTTGGAGAGTATGCTTTTCTGATTTATCACAAACACCACATAGATTCCATAGAGAAATTATTAGGAACTAGAAAAGGGAAGGTACTAGAATATAATAAGGGAGCCTGTGTATGTTACCTTAATTGTAACTATTCTATGTATAGAATTTATGTTTGATCATTAGCATTCCTGTAGGACAGACACTCTTGAGAGAGATACAGGGAGCTACAGGGTAATGTTGATGATTATGTCTACATTTTCAGTACAATCACCTAAAGAAGAGTTCTGAAACAGTAAAAATGGTTGTATTGCTTTAAATTCTCTAAAATCAGAGTATATGGTAATTCCATTTTTATTTTTAATTGGGAAACTAAGGCTACTTATTTAAAAAAACACATTATGTATTTTGGAGCCAAAACTGCCATCAGTGTTAAAAGCAAGAATAAGACTAAAAGCCCAATGATAAAATTTAGAGTAGTATGGATTATTCAAAGAAATAATTGCAGATAGACTCTGAGAGTGATGCAGAGGCAGCTGAGGGGGGAAGAATGGAGCTAGGACTTACTAGCCTTGGGTCCTAAGAGAATTACTGAAACTCCCAGATCTGTTTTATCTATGCATCTAGACATAAGAAGTGGTCCGCAGTAGATGCATAGCTTCAGATAGCCACTAGGCTTCCAATTGAGGGCCTGGAGGGTTGTGCAGTCTTAGCAAGTCATTTAACCTCTGTAGGTCTCAGTAACCTAGATGGGAATGGTATTTACCTCGTATCAGTAAATTATACGATGTGTGTAAGGTTGCCTGGAAAAACACACATAAAAGGCATAGAAATATGGAACTATAAACAGATCTCCAACTGGGAAAATTGTGACAAAATATATTAATATTTATTTGGGAAACCATTTAGACTTTTAATCTTGTCTTGTATTCAAATGAGTCAGAATGGATTCTACCTTAGGAATGAAGAAGAGTTATACTTTAAAATACATTGAGCTATACAGATCATTTGTCATTACTTGACTTTTCTAGGACATAGCAGAATTTTCATGCCATGCTGCATGCATCCAAATGATGCCCCATGTATGACCATCAATTTAATGAGGAGTGACTAAATCCATAGTAAAGTTTACTTCCTTATTTGTATTAGGATTTCCAGGCTCTATCACTTTATGCTGAGAGTAAGGAGTAGAAAGGGAAAAGTCCATGGTAGATTTTTATGTTTGGAAACGTCAGTGAAAATTGTATTTAGTTTGATTGCATGATTCAAACAATTCCTAAAGAAATAATAACAACAATAGGATGTTGAAAAAGTAAAGTTTTAAAAATTTGAAAACCACCCAAAGTTGGGCTTCAAAGCTCACAAATGTGCACATTGGGAATGGGGTAGGAGATAACTGCTGATGGACCCCAATAAAGATTAATGTGAATTTGAAAATATCGAGGGCAAGAAAGCATTGTAAACCACATCACTCTATATAGGTTAAAATGTCTCAGGAATAGATGGCCAGGGGCACAAAATGTGAGCTATGACTTAAGTGCAGGGAGCCATCTGGGTTGAATCCACACAAAGCATTTGCAGCCCGAAACACATTTGTTCATATACACAGAGCCTGAATACAATGGGTTCCCCATGTTCCAGTTTCTGTTAATCATCATTAAGTCCAAATTTAGCCTTGAGAAAAGAAAAAATCTAACCTACATAAGATTCTATTTTACAAACACTTCCATTTTAGTTTAGTTTAGTTTTAACTATAAAATTTCTATTCAATAGCAACATTAAGTATTTCCCACATTTCATTTTTTAGAGAAAACTACAAAGTCTCAGAAAATAAGTTTTGAGAACTAAAGATTTAAAAATAATGTAAAATAAAAATACCTGATTATTTCCCTGGACACATTGGTTCAGCCTCCTATTCATTTTACATTTATTATCTATAAAACTCTGAGATCACAGTTATTTAGAAATGTGGCCTAAAAAAATCCTTAAAAAAATATTGGTTCAGTCTACTTTCTAATTTGAAAAAGAAATGAAGAGGTTTTAAACAATAATACCTACAGTAAAAGCAAGCTTTCAGGATTCCCATAGATGGCCCATTGCAGTCTACTGTAGAGATTCTGCTTTCTTCCTGAACGTTGGTGTTAGGAGACATCGCATTCAGGCCTGATTTTCCTCCTGTTTCATTTTGGAATTAATTGACCTTTCTTGATCTCAAATCATTTTCTGTGAATGATAAACTTCTACAAATTATTTGTAAGGCCTCTGGCTTGACACCCAACAACTATGTTAGCTTTCATCTCCTGCATATCAGACCAAGCATAGTTCCTGACTCATACTGGAACCATTGGAATTATTCCAAGGTCTCAAATTTAGTCATTCCTGTGACTTGAAGTTTCCCACCATCTCCCTCATCACCATTGCAGCTGGTAATTGATCCCATGATACCACCTTCCCTAGGTATCTCTGTTTTCTCCTTTTAGGACATAGGGAGGGAGGTGGTCAATACTTTTTTTTTTTTTTTCAGATTAATATGAAAGTACAATTAGGTTACATTGCTTGCCTTTCTTAGGTAAAGTTTAGTTCAAGTTGTAGTTGAGCCCTTCACCTAGGAGATGTGCTATATACCCTTACGTAGTGCACATTATGTGAAAGGTTACCAATCCCCTAACATCCTCCCAACCCCCTCTTCCCTACTTGAATTTAATTGCGTTTTTCTCTGGTGTGGGTGTGCAGTTATTTATCTATTGGTTTCATATTAGTATTGCATACATTGGATACTTGCTTTTCCATTCTTATGATACTCTATTTAGCAGAATATGCTTCCATTCCATCCAGGTAAATACAAAAGATGTGAAATCTCCATCTTTTTATGGCTGAATAGTATTTCATGGTATACATATACCACAGTTTATTAATCCATTCATGGGTTGATGGGTACTTGGGTTGATTCCACATCTTGGTGGTTGTGAATTGAGCTGCAATGAACATTCTGGTTCAAATGTCCTTACAGTAAAATGATTTTTTTTCTTTGGGGTAGATACTTAGAAATGGGATTGTGGCATCAAATACTATGGAGCAATACTTTTTTACAAGGAAAATAAAACAAATTCACCCCCTCTATACCCATTATCTTTCCTTTAGAGATGGTCCATCTGCCTATCTTAATAACAACATAAAATTAGGTCTTCTATAAATATACCCCCACTTTATATAGTTAGTTGGCAAAAATGTAAGGTATGAAACAAATCTAGCTTGACCAACAGGTGCCCCTTGTACTCACTGGCCTATTCTAGTAGTCTCTGGAATATCTGCCTCTCACCTTATGTGGAGCTATCTAAACCTTTGACAAATTGGGTTATTTTCTATGTGAGTTTTATCCACTTATTTATTAATTATTCAATAAATTTTGTTGAACATCTGTTATGTGCCATTCTAGGAAATGAAAATACACAAGTAGAAAAGAAAGTCAAGGTCCATATTCTCGTACTACATCCCAGTTAGGAGCAGGAATGTGGGAAGAGAGAGAGATGATAAAATGTTACAGGGAATGATTGTTACTAATGAAGAAAATAAGTGGGGTCTCATAGCCAGGGCAGCGGGGGACGGGAAATTTAATTTAGGGGAGCAGAGAAAGCTTCCAGGAAGAACTGAGTTGGAAGTGCAACTTGGATGACCAAGCAGGAAGAATCATACAGTCTGGGAGGGCCAGGAAGCAGGAAGCATGGCTGCTCCAGGAAATGAAACAGAGAGTCACTTCGGAACCACTGTTCTTGCCTCTGGTCCAGCGGTTCTGTAGTTGGTGACCCCTGGATTCTGAGTAGATGTGTCTTTGGCCAAGCTTTCTTAGAATTGTTATAGTTGCCACACCTTGTGCTTATAATCTACATACCAGCATCCTCCGGATTCCCCATTTTCTTCCTCTCTCTTCAGTCCTTTGGTCTTAATTTAAATGCCCTGGAGTCGATTCAAATGGCAGGAGGAGAAATTTAAGAAAATGCATTATAAAATTATAGGAATGGATATGGGGGAAGAAATTGGAAGCAGAGTACTGCTAGGAAACAATTGTAAAATGGATAAGAGACAGGAAGCCAGGTCAGAATGAGGGCAGGGACAGTGGGCCTATAAAGAACCCACTGGTTTGGGAGACCCCAGCAGTGTCTCTAGTGGATTTAGGCCATAGATTCAAAGATTTACCCATCTTCAGGTCTGAGCCCATCAACAGTATGAAAAAGCTGGAAGGAACCGCTTTGAGCAAAAGTTATTAACCTGCTTTTCTTTTTCTTTCTTTCTTTCTTTTTTTTTTTTTTTTTGAGACAGATCCTCAAGCTGTCACCCTGGATAGAGTGCTGTGGCATCACAGCTCACAGCAACCTCCAATTCCTGGGTTCAAGCGAGTCTCCTGCCTCTGCCTCCCAAGTAGCTGGGACTAGCAGGCGCCCGGCACAACATCAAGCTATTTTTTGGTTGCAGCTGTCATTGTTGTTTGGCGGGCCTGGGTTGGATTCGAAACCGCCAGCTCAGGTGTACCTGGCTGGTGCCTTAACCCATTGAGCCACAGGCACCGAGCAATTACCCTACTTTTCTATATGCTCAGTTTGAAGGCTTTATGGAATTTCTAGGTGGTAGAATCTAGCAATCATTAATAGTGGATCTCAGTTTCTCAGTCCTGAGTATATATTAGTAACAGCTGGGCAGCTTTTGAACTATATTGGGTTTGTTCTGGTCCAATTTACTAAGAATCTCTGGAAGTAGAGCCTAGCATCTGTATTTTTCAAAAAGTGCTCAGATTACTATAATCTATAGCCAGGGTTTAGAATAACTTATCTAGGCTCTATATCACTGGGAGATAAGGAAGTACTATTACGTAATCACGAATATGATGCCTAGATTGCAAATAAAAGCTTAGCTTCCTATTTCTATGCTTGTCCCAAGGATGAATTCTCAAAATTAGAGGAGTCATCTAGCAAAGAAAATAGACATTAAACAAAGAATCATAAGGGTGAGGAGTGCTGTCAATAGGAGCATGGGGGCATGTACTTATGAAGGTGAACAAGTCCAACCTGTGGATTCGGGAAAGGAAGTGCTCAACTGCTTAACATGTTCAAGTGATAAAGTGCCACTCATATCATAAGGGCACATTAGTCTAATGTTCAGATTGGTTCTAAGTACCATTTTCCACTAGAAGAAATCGGGACTTCTTGGGGGGAATGGCTGTGATTTCAGTCTATGGCAAGAAATATCAAACAGAGCCTACAACATCTTCTTATGCTAGAGAGCAAAGAAATAGTGCTGAAAGCATGTCAAAAGACAGCTAAGCCAGCATGGGCTCTCTATCCTTTGTGAGTGTCTCCCACCTGCCACCTGGCAGCCAGACTTTTTCCAAGGAAACCAGATAAATGTATCATGTCCCAATGGATGGCACTCTTAGGTCAAGAGCTTCAGACCCAAGGGGCCTGGCATCTCCACCCCCCACCTAGCAGCACCAGGTGCAGGATCAGCACTCCAGGATCACAGGTAGCAAGATCCCCAGCTGTACCAGTTAGATAAAGCAGAACGGCAACTAAAAACTAAATTGTCATTGGATCTACTGCCCATAGGAGTTGTCCAGGGCCTAAACTATAAACCCCAAAAGGGGACTCCCTGTTAAAACAGACCAAAGTAAAACTCAGAGGCTGCAAATATACTACTCAAAATGTCCAAAATAGAAGAAAAATTGTCTGTCATATCAAGAAGCAGGAAATTCACAAGTTCAATGACTAACAGGCTCCAAATAGCAAATGCAAATATTTTGGGAACAAATGAAAAGCATTAGAAAATGTCTGCAAAGAAATAGAAGAACCAAATGGGCATTATCAAACTAAAAGGTGTAATAACCAAAATAAAAAACTTGATGAACTCAATAGTAGAGTAAATGTAACAGAGAAAAGAACCAGTGACCTTGAAGACAAAACAATAGAAATTACTGAAACTATGTAACAGAGAGAAAACAGACAGACAAGGAAATGACCAGAGGATAAGAGAGCCATAGCACAATAGCAAAAGATCTGCCCTTCCTATTTCTGGAACTTAGAAAGAGAAGAGGAAAAGAGTGGGTCGAAAAAGTATACAAAGAAATAATAACTGAAAATTTCCTAAATGTGTCAAATGATATAAATGTAAAGTTTCAAAAAGCTAAACAAATTCCCAACAGGTTAAGCCCAAAGAAATTCATGCTAAGTCATAACATGATTAAACTTCTAAAAACAGAAGACACAAGAAAGTTCTGAGCACAGCCAGAGAGAAATGGTGCACGACCTGCAGGGAACTCCAATTCAAGTAACAGTTGTTTTCTCATCTGAAAGCCTAGAGGCCAGAAGAAAATGACACATATATTTCAAGTGCTTGGAAAAAACCTGTCAACTGTGAGTTTTATATAGGGTGAAAAAATTCCTCAGGAATGAAGAGGAAAATAAAAACATTTTCAAAGGAAGGATTGTTTGTTTGAGTGTTGAAGCAAAACTTGTAACACTGTCTGATCCAGTGCCCACTTTGTGGAGAAGAAATGCATAAGATGATTACATATTCGAATGGAAAGGACAAAGGGACCTAAATGAAGTTTTCTATACTTCAGTATAAGTAGTGAAACATCAACACCTGCACACAGGGATTAGCTGCGTATGTCTAACCAGACACTCAGAACCCCAATTAGAAAACTACATAAGTTGATATCCTCAGATCCACAATGAGCAAATCAAAGTACAACTCTAAATGTTCAAGTGAAAAAGAACACAGGCACAAAAACAGTTAAAACAGTCTTAACAAAGAACCACATGGAGGAATCACTGGTGAGAAACTCACAATGGATCTGCTCTGGGTCTTGACTGGTTGGGGGGGTGGGGATTTACACAAGTTTGCACATCAGCTATAATTGTATATTTCTATGGGCAGACAACACTTCCCTGGACAAGATTCCTTTGTGAAACCGGGTTCTCTGAGACTGCACAACCCATGTGAATTCACTCTGTTGCCATTTTTTCAGTTATTTGATCTGATCTAAAAGTGTAATAAATCTGCTCATCTCCCTGCGAATGCCGGATGGCAGCAGCCCACACTGGGCCCTAGTTTGTGCCTAAGGATGTGAGGGAGACTGGAGTGTTATTTTCTTACCTGTTTATATTTCAGGAGGAATGAAGGCCCAGAATTCTGAAGCCTAGAGAGGTCACAAAAGGCACATAGTGATTTATGAATTTCAGAGAGCTTTCATTTAAGCACCGAAAGGATTAAAATTAGGACCCAGACCCATTACCTCTCCTAGAAAACCCAGAGGGTAAAGGGAACACCTCCTTCCCCTCTGCAAGCAAAGAACAGCATTTTTCCTCACCCCTCCTCTATAGACTGTAGAGTGCACAGTAACAGTGGGTCTCTAACTCTGTACCTTTCTGTGAGTCAGCTCCTTTGACTGCCACCCAATCTTGCAGCTTTTTATAAGAATTGTGTCTTTTGCCTTCTGACAGTTAAGCCATCTCCACCTGGACATCTTGACCACAATATTGATAGAAATATAAACAGTAAAGGCCTTCTGATGAGGTACAAGGTATAGAAAAAAGAGGAAAGACCATTCTTGTCACAAAGTGGCAGAACCTTGGCTGAACTCTCCATGCCCTTGGACTCAGGCCAATTCTGCCTCAGTGCATCTGCTTACCAGTGACCCTCCGCTACCTGCAAAGGGAATCATGGAATCATGAATCACCTGCTTAGATCTACAAAAGGAATCATGACTAAATATTTCAGTGATGCCAGTGACCCTCTCATGACAGATCCTCTATGGTTTCAATCCTCTGAACCTTGTCCTTAAACACCATCTGATGCCTTCCTGGCACTCCTTGGATCCACTCTAACAAGCCTGCTTCACAGATCATTTTATTCCCTTCCTCTGCTGTCTAATATGGCAATTCTGAGCCACTATTTGTTCATGTCTCTAGCAGCTATCGTGGGAATGAGTTCACATTGTTCAAGTTATGCCCCCATCAGAAACCTTCCACCCTGGAGCAGCTGTGATGCCAGCCAGCCTTTGTCATCAGCTTCTTCAGTGCTGACATGGTGTCACTCTGTGAATTTTCCATTTTTTCCACTCTGCTTTCTTTTTAATTGTATATTTCATCTTTAAATCATTAGTTTGCTCTCACATTTTGTAGTTAAATGTACCCATGCAACAACCTGAATGTTTTGCTGCTTAGATATTTCTTTTGCTACATGGTCTAGTTTATTACTTAAGTTCTGCATTCCATAAAAGCCTAGGGTAGATATAGTTCAGCAAAGGCCCCTGCCACTTTGTGACAAAAATGGCCTTTCCTCTGTTTCTAATGCCTTGCTCCTCCTTTCCACCTGAGACCTCATCACAAAGCCTTCATTGGTTATATTTCTAACAAAATTGTGGTTATGACCACTTAAGTTATCTCTAAAAAGATTCACACTTTCATTACAGTTCAACTTTTCTCCTGAGGCCTTACCAAAATTTCCCTTTAATTCTCTTTTTATAACTTTTGCTTCCAGATTCTTCCAACCTCTATACATTGCCCGATTCCAAAGCTACTTCAATGGCTTCAAAATATTTGTTACAGAAACAGCCCCATTTGTCAGTGTGAATTTCCTACCTTAGTGCCTGTTCTGCTGCTATAATTACCCACAACCTGGGTAATTTATAAAGTTTATGTAGTGCATACTTCTGAAGTCCAAGAGCATGGTGCCAGCATCTCGGGAGGATCATGGTGGAAGGCAGAAGGCTGGAGTGAGCACACAAAGCAGAGAGAACTATCAGGAGCTAGACTCACTCTCTCTATAACTAATTTTCTTCGGCAACAACATTAATCCACACACAAGGGCACCATCCTCATGACCCAGCCACCATTTATTAAGGTGAACATCCCAGCACTGTTGTACTGGGGAATTAGGTTTCCAACATTGGAACTTTGTGGGGACACATATTGAGCACATGAATCAAGTGGCCAATGCAGCAGAGATGGAGGCCTCTGATGTAACCCACAACACAAGCTTCTTCCCACCAAGGCTGATTTAAGCACACATCCCAAGTGCCTAATCTGTTGGACCAACACAGTGTCCTAACATAGCATCATTCCTTGAGGAAACAGGCAACATGCTGGTAGGTTGATTGCATCAGGCCTCTTCCACTCTATAGAGCAAACAGTTCATTTTGGTAAAAATAGACATGTACTGAGACAGAGTCTTTTTTTGAGACAGAGTCTCACTTTATCTCCTTGGGTAGAGCGCCTCAGTGTTTTAGCTCTTGGACTCAAGTGATCCTTTTGCCTCAGCCTCCCAAGTAGCTGGGATTACAGATGCCCTACACAACACCCAGCTATTTTTTAGAGACAGGGACTCACTCTGACTCAGGCTGGTTTTGAACTCCTAAGCTCAAGCAATCCACCTGCTTTAGCTTCCCAGAGTTTTAGGATTACAGGCATTAGCCACCGCGCCTGGCCCATGTACTAATTTTTATAACTGATATTTAGATAATTCTAATAACTTTATATTTGACAACTTTTTAAAATGTGTTGCATGAAAAAATAATAAAAGTAATATTTGATGTCATAGAACTATATGGCACTACCTAGCAAAAGGAGAAAAAGGAAATAGCCAAGGACTGAGGATTTTGATCCTAAATCAGCTACAGTTTCTCAACAGGCATTGACAATGACCTCTGTGGTCTAAGAATAGCCCCTTCAGTTGTACAAATTACAAACACTAAGAAAAACTAAAGACATTTTTTAAACTTTTAAACCAGAGTAACTGTGACTAGACTAACTACATTCATTCAAGTACAATAAATTTAGCATTGCTGCTTATAGTCCCTAATATGCAATTAAACTAATCAGTATGTGCTTTCAAGAATTTTTTTAAATTTTGAAATTTTGGCATCATTGGGGTTAAATTTTGACTTGGTATCTACTTATAGTATATATCAACAGTTGATGAAGTGAAATAATCTCAAGTATGATGTATAATGCAACTGCGTATAAGTGAAAATGGTGTGCACAGAGACTCTTTACGATGGAACCCATGCTGGAAGATTTAGAGAGCATGTGATATTGTACCTAAAATTGTGTTGTTAATTGCTATCTTGTAAAAAAACAGACATTTATTCTAGGCAGTCATTGACTTTCTTGACAACATCCAAGGTCTTATTGAGTATTTGTTACACTGACACTAGGTCCTAATGACCCCATATGAAATCCCCATGGCACTCACTTTATATCAAGGAGGTATGGGAGAGGGCCCAGGACCATGGGATTCACTGTCCATGTTCTATAGTACATACTCAGAGCTACCTGCCTGGCAGAGTGTGGAAACAGACTACAGGATGGGTGGCTGAAGCATGGCTTCAGAGATGCTGTACACAGGGCAAGGTATCATCCTCCAAGACACAGTATATACCTTGAGTCAAAGACCTTTATATGGTACTGTGCCCATGGTAGGTAGAATGAATGAGTATGGGAGGGAAGGGGAAGCAGGGGTGACCCTGCTAATCACCTACTGACTCAGCAGGGAATTCCTGCTTCCCGTTCCTGTAGCTCTGAGATCTGCAGAGTTGGAAATCCTAATTTCCAAAGGCAGGGACATTTCTGCCAAGGGACACAACAGGAGTCCCATTGAACTAAAAGACACAGCCACCACCTGGGCATGTGGAGCTGCTATTATCAAGTCAGACCAAGCAAACAGAGTTGTTGCCCTCCTGACGGGGCTCATGGACACTGGTCTCCAGAGGAGGTAGTTCTGCTGCTGTCCATGGAGAGCAGGGAAAACCTGTGTGACACCCAAGTGATGACTTTTCTGCCTTTGGTACTGGCTTGCTTTCTTGTGAAAATATAGGAACAAGTACAAAAAACAAGCCTAACAAGGACATGGTGCCCATTCTTCGACCCTCCCACCCCCAGGAATGAGGGTCTGGGCACATCACTGAATTTGCCACCAAAACCAGCAGAGATGTTAGCTGAGGGTGAAGGGTTTTGGGGATGGACAGCAGAGAGGGAGACAGTGACTGTCAGCTGAACCCAGGTGCAGTGGTGGGGGCTGGAGTTTGTACCATTTACTTTCCTCTTCTCAGTTTCCTCCCAGGAAGAGAGCCCTGGAATGGTCATTTACAATTGTGACCTCGTAGGCCCCTAAATAATGCCAGCCTACTCCCACTTTCCAAATGTCCTTGGTCCACACAGGAACATACCATTCCAGGATGGTCACTGGCCCTTCTGGTGCCTACTAATCAACAGAGTTCCTCCATACTGATTTCACTAAAAGAAATCTTACACATGAAATGAAAACTTTATTTACAAGCAAAGTGCAAAATTAAATCTCCCTTTCCCACAATCCTGGTTGGAAAAAAAGTAATGGAAGTTCTAGCAACTGAATTCCTTAGTATTTACTCAAAGAGAAAATTATACTTCACTCTACATAAAGCCAAGTGGTATCCACATATGTGCATGATATCCCACAGGGGCTGGCCCATTCTATCCTCTTTCTCTGTCTCTTCCTCTCAAAATTTCTGACCAGCCTCTGTGAGTCTGCCTCGCCTGCTCTTCCTCCAGCTGAAAAAAATCTGGTAATTTCCATCTTCCTCAATCTCATGTCTTCACCTTGGATCAGCAGGATGAATGTAGCAAACCTGTAAAAAGTGCACTCTATAATTTAAGAAAGGGGAAGGCATATACTCTTGCATTTTTGTCAAAATTTGGTTTCCCAATACTTGAGTACACAAACATTACCAATGTGGTAAGAACACAACTTTCTCTTATTTTCTAAAACTACATTCAGTTGCAGATACAAAACCCAAAAAGTTAATAGAATAATCCAGAAAAAAATGAGAATACTTTTAATTTTCCAAACAAAGGCATTGTTTATCACAACTAACTACTGTCATCACCCTTGTAGTTTCAGGAGTCCATGCTCTGTGCACTTACCCTCCCTTCTTCCTGAGGCAACAGCTTCCTGGAGACATGAACTCATCCATCATTCATCAAGAGGCTACTTACCCTGTCTGGCCTCTTGCCTGTAGAAAAAAGCTATTGGTTTCAGACATCACGCAAAGGACTTCATATAATTCAGGAGAAGTGTCCTAATTTATGATCCTTATAAATGTGTCAAAAATTGAATCAAACAGAAAGGTAGATGCAAAACATCGGATTGCCTGCCTTTGCCTAATTTATACTTGCATACTAGACATATTTCAGCTAATTAGAGGTAAGAAGAAAGAAAACTGAACGAACACATCTGCCACTCTGGTGTTTGATCATGCAGAAGGAAATGTGAACAGAAAGAAGGCAGTCATCTACCTTAAAGATCCCATCACACTTGTGTTAATGCAGTCCTTAGAAAACTTTGAGATGCTTTGAGACTTGAGGACTTCAGGTTCTTTCCTCAGTGGGATATTCGTAAATTCACAACTTGGAACCATCCTTGTAGTACTATTTGGTAAGCACAGGGCACACTTGGTCAGCCAAGGAAAAAGACCCCTGAGGTTACTAAGAGAATTTCTGAATTTGTGAAAAGAATCATTTATTCAATTTTATAAACCTGGGAGACAATTTTATTGGGTACTTGTAGAAATCAAAGATCAAACAATAGTAATACTTCTAATTATATTCATTTCTTTGAAAACCTTCTGATTTTATTAGTAAAGCACATTTCAAAAAACAGTCTAAACAAAATGACTATAATTTTTTAATTTACTATCTTCTAATTATGATTACATTGTTTATGTCCTTCTTAGCTGATTTTTCACATACATGATTTGTTTGCTTCACATACATGATTGTTCACTCAGTAACAATAATAATGTGATTTCATCAACACAGAAGTTTGCATCACTAAAAGAAAGAAAAACTGTTAAACTCAAAAAAATTTTAGTTTCATTAAAATACTGTTTTAAAACTTATTTAAACAGGGTGGTGCCTGTGTCTCAAAGGAGTAGGGAACTGGCCCCATATGCCGGAGGTGGAGGGTTCAAACCCAACCCAGGCCAACCCCCCCCCAAAAAAAACTTCTATTTAAACAACTTAGATTCTTTTTGTTAAGTAGTCTTGTGGTGCATAGAATGGCTGAAACTGTGGAGAAGATACCGTTACTTGATATTTCTTGCAGAGATTTTTTTCACTTCCTGATCTGTTTCTAAATAAGATTATAAACAGTTATTAATTCTATTTATAAACTTGGTCAGTAATACTATTCAAGGAAATGAGTTGAAAGGTTTTAAAGTGTCCTTTCATGAAAAATTTCTGTTTGGAAATATGCTACTGATTCAAAGAATTTGAGGTTACCACTTTCAAATTATTTGTTTTGCTGTAGTAATTCCAATAATTTCCTTCATTCATTTTAAACATACAATTCAGCAATTTTTAAAATATTTGCAGAATTGCCTGGCCATCGTCATCTTGTAATTTTAGGATGATGTCATCATTCCAAAATGACACCTGTGCTCCACTGCACCTGCCCCTCATTGCCACCCCAGTTCAGACAAATACCAAACTACTTTCTAAGGTACATTTGCTTTTCTGCATAATCCATACAAAAAGAATCAATCATATAATGCCTTTTTTACTTCTTTTTTTATTTTTTGGACAGAGTTTTACTTTGTCCCCCTGGGTAGACTGTCATGGTGTCATAGGTCACAGCAACCTCAAACTCTTGGGCTCAAGAGATTCTCTTGCCTCGGCCTCCTGAGCAGCTGGCACTACAGGTATCTGCCACAATGCCTGGCTATTTTTTTTAGAGATGAGGTCTCTCTTTTCCTCAGACCAGTCTTGAACTCATGAGCTCAAGCAATCCACCCACCTCAGCCTCCCAGAGTGCTAGGATTATAGGCATGAGCCACTGCACCCATCTGCTTTATTTCTTAATATGGCTAATGGATTATTACTTATTATTGATATACATGTTTCTATATGTAAAAAACTTCATAGTAAATAAATTAAGAAAACCACTAAAAATTAGGTTAAATTATCCATAAAATAAAATGAAAACACTCATGTTTCTAAGTTGGCATTTTAAACTATTTTTTAATACATTTTCAATTTTTTTAAAATTTAGTTTAATAATTCCTATTGGTAATGAATTCGTTATGTACAAAGCAACTCAGAGCATCTTAGTTTTACTGTCTATAAAATTGGATGCTATGGGGATCAATCTAAGTATTACTAAGTGCAAGGGACTTCATAAACTGTAAAGTTAAAGAGGCTCTTTAACTGCTTCTCTACTTTTTCCTTTAAGAAAAATAATTTTCAAACTAGAAAGTTGAAATGGTTAAGAGTGAATTGGAAACCAGGAACTGGTCATAGAAGAATATATGTGTGTTTTAAAAGAATTATAACTCAGGGGACTAAAAAAAGTACAAAATATCAAAACTCATAACAGGCTCTAATCTATGAAACACTATTATCCTGCATTTAAATGACGAGAAATAGGAAATATTTTACCTAATTAAATTAAGCACTGAAATTGACAACATTAAGTAACAGATTCACATTTTGTCTTTCCATTAATGAATCCAATTAAGAGACATTAGTCATATATTTGTGTATAAAACTGTTCAGGCCTTGCTCCTGGGTCCCAGGAATATGGGTATGGAACAAACACCTTTGGTGATTCTGGTTATTGGGGAGATGGGAACATGATGCCTAGTGATATTTTTAAGATGAGTTTATTAACTCAAAGAAACAGCAGTGTAGTCATGAGTCATTCCAATGTCAAAGAATTATCATGTAATGAAAAGTGTGTGCAGGGTGGTGCCTGTGCCTCAGTGAGTAGGGCTCCAGCCCCGTATACATGAGGTGGCAGGTTCAAACCTGGCCCTGGCCAAACCTGCAAAAAAAAAAAAAAAAAGTTTGTGCATATATATGTGTGTGTACCTACACACATAGCAACATACTTTTATATATACATATAAAACGCATGATATAATATGCAAATATAAATTTATATTACATATAATGTGTATATATATTCTTATCTTCTGTCTAGAATGCTAGTTTCACAGAGGAATATTCTGCTTATTTAGTCTGAAGGGCTTCATACAGTGAATCTTACTTTGGTTGTACGTTAGAATTTCCCATAAAGATTTATTTAAACCCAGAGATCCAGTTCAGCGTTCAGACTACCTTAAATCAGAGCCTCCTACCTGGTGTCCAGTAACAGAATTCCATGGTGTTAACTATTTTCATTATTGTCACTTGCTTTTGAAGAACTTGTAGAACACATTATAATTTACATATCAGCAGGCTCCCTTGATATGTAAAAGGCTTTTTGCTAAAGAGGAAATTCTTCAAACTAACAGTTGTCAATGAGGTGCCTTTGGTACAGATACATTTTTCTTTACCCAAACCAAAGTGAGCCACAGAGACTGACATGGGTGAAAGTGGTTTTTGAATATCCAATCTTAGGAGAAATGTTCTGTAAGTGGCTCATTTGGGGTAGAGGTGGAAAGTGAAAAGGAGGGATGTTGAAGCCAGGTTATTGATGAAAGGAACCGACACATCACACACCAAACTCCCAGTAACACACTTTCCTGCTTGTCCTGTGGGCACTGTGCACAGAGCATTAGCTGGGAGGACTCAACTTAATAGCACACACAATGGATATTTTGCATTTTATCCTTCATTTTTCACTGCTTCTAGTCTACTTTTGATCATTTTAGGCTAAACGAACTTTTAGCAACTACCAGTGCCAAACTTTACGAAGTAGTGATCTTTAAAAATAAGCCATATTTGACTCATGAATAAAGTTCAACTTTTGTTTCTTACAAAGTGTTTTGCTCTGTGCACAAAGTGTAATTAAGTCTAAGGTCAGGGGTGCTGGAGCCCATACCTCAGATCATGGATTCTGCGTTCCTCTGAACCTCGCTTTCCATTTTGGCCTAAGGAGTGTACCAAGAGTACTGGGAATGCTGCCTGGCACCTTGTAAACCACATCTCAGTGTCGGTATAATTTTCATTACGCTTTTATTGATAAGTGAGGGGATATCCTTGGAACAGAATGGCAATGCAAATCAAAACATAAGGCCAGTATTTGCAAAGTATTTCAAAGAGAAATTCTGTCTGCTGCTTAACTTTCCTGTGTGGTCGAGGGCAGGTGTCTAAATTCCCCAAACTATTCAGCAAAAATGAATCCTGTTAACTCCCTCTGTCAGCCCAGCCTGAAGTTTTAAGGAAAGCTAGCAAGACAAGCAAGGTCTGCATTTAATCTGATTGTTAAAATGGCACAGTTTGTATCTGGCATATCTGCGATTGGATTGTATGCACAGCCGAAAGGTCACAGAGCAGAGAAGATAACTATGTTAGGTGAAGCCAGAGTTGGGGTCTTCTTTTAAGCTGAGAATTTTCTTTGTCAGAAGAACTGACATCTAAGCTTATCACTACTGTGAACATCAGGATTCTGTTGTTTTTGAGGACCAACAATGTCATCATTTTCAGACCTCTCAGGTTAGTGAGGAGGAGACCAGTTCCATCTGCATGTCACCGTGTAGCTGGAGCCCAGGATTCCTGCAAGAGACTGGCCAGGGTTTCCCAGAGGCACTGTGGTGGCTCCCAGGCGCCACATCCTCCAGGGTAGAGAGTGCTTCCCAAGCACCTCCTGAGTAGCCATTCGGTTTCAGTTTAAAGCTCTCCAAATTCACTATTGAAAGTAAACAGACTTCACTAAATACCAGGGGATAAATAACCCTAAAATTTTAGCATTTAGATACAGTTAAGGGGGATCGGTTTGAAGACCCCAGGATATCACCAAAATTCCGACACTTGAGTTGCCAGTGTAAAACAATGTAGGATTTGCATGAAACCCAGGCACATCCTAATATGATGAACATGCTTTGTAAACAATTATTTTTAACATGCATTATTTTTATTGTTATTTGTTAATTTTTTCCTGATATTTTTAATCATCAGTTGCTTGAATTGGCAGTTATGAAACCCATGGATGAGCACCCTGCAGATTTAAAGGGTCAATTATATGTATATAGTTTAATTTAGTTAATAATTATCTATGTGAAACATGTAAATATACATTTTTAAGTGATCCAAGAAGGAAATCATTGGCAGGGTGTGGTGACTCATACCTGTAATCCTTTCACTCTGGGCGGCTGAGGCAGGTGGATTGCTTGAGCTAAAGGAGTTCAAGACCAGCCTGAACAAGAGGGAGACTCGTTGTCTACAAAATAGAAAAAACTAGCCAGGTGTGTTGGCAGGTGCCAGTAGTCCCAGCTACTTGGGAGGCTTTGGTTCAAGAGGATTGCTTGAACCAAAGAGTTTGAGGTTGCTGTGAGCTATGATGACGCCACAGCATTCTGCCCAGGGTGGCAGAGTGAGACTCTGTCTCAAAAATAAATTAAAAGAAAAAAGAAGGAAATCATCTTTGAGTCTTAGAAGATAAGCCAGCCCCTGCTCCTCCCCCAGCCCTGTGCTTCTGGCTCCAGGGACCAGCAGTTTATAAAACTCCCCAGAGAAGCCTGTCACACTTGGTGACCTCAGGTTAATGCTAGATAGGCCTGCTTCTCAGAAAACAAAACAAAACAAAAGCTTGACTCTTTACTTAAATCTTCAGAAAATACTCTAGCTTCCCATAGGTCAGCTCTTCAAATGTAATCATCTGCTCTGTTGAAATAGAAACTGAAATAGCAACTACCAGCACTTTGGGCTTATGAATGTCCCTTATTTCAAATGTTGTTTCTTCCTAGAACATTTTTGTTTCATTTACATAGAGTATAGGGTTGCAAGTCCAGTTGCCATTTGACAGACAGAAGTCACAAGTTTCTTTCTCATTCTACCTGCCACTTTGGTTGTGATTAAACTATCAATTTTCTGCTATCTTTAAACTTCACTATCTTATGAAGTAGAATTTGGTGTAAAAAATCACTTTTACTAGTATAATTGCAACCAGAAGCCATAGAAATATAATTTATATAAATAAAACTTTATGAATATTTCAACATATATGTATATGAACTAAAGTGTTTCTTATTCTCTCAGTAATGCAACATGATAAAGTTTCAGAGGTATGCCGACAATTATTTCTACATCTTAGACTGTCATCTATTGACAGTCATTCAAAATGGAAGTGCTGACAATATGTTTTCTTCTGCATAGCAATTTAATGAAAAATTGAAACAGGAGAAAATATTAAGGATCTAATTGCTTCTGCAGCTGATTTTTACCATCATGTTAATTCCACGTGTGTTCTTTGACACTTGGCACATTACAGAAAATTTAAAGTAATATTTGTGCTGAAATTCCCATCATGTGACTTTCTGAGTCTCTCATAACAATGTGTGTCCCTAAGTCCTGGGAGTCTGCTGTGGTATCCAGCACTGACACTCAGAGGAGGCGGGGGATGTTAGCACCAAATTAAAATTCATAAATAGCCCCTAACTTTCATTCGAGGCTGTGGAGTCAACACCTTCAATAATAACTCCAAGTATTTTCTAAATTAGGTGGCTTTGCAGTTTCTCTTCTGGTTTCCTCCACCCCCCTGCTCGCCCTTAATTCAGTCAGTCCCAGAAATAGAGGGATTGTGTGAGTTACACATCGAGCAACAGACTCCATTCATGCATTAATGACTGTCTTAAAGGACATCTTCACCATTCAGAGCTGATGCATAAGCTTTAAGAAAAAAAAAGGAAAAAGGACACCGCTGAACACAACTAGAAGCTTGGCTAAGTGGGGACTGCTCAGCCCTTACAGATTTAGCATGGAAGGCTAAGACACAGAAGAATGTCCCTTGGGATGAGCAGATTCTTAATAAGCTCATCGCTTACAGAGGCTGAACACCTGCCTAGGGACAAACCAATAAATGGCAGAGCCTTGACATGAACACATTTCTCTTCCTGTGTAACTTCCTAGCATGAAGGCCATGCTCCCTGGCTGACGGCTGCCCAAGAGGCGGGGCAACAGAGCAGGACTGAAAGGCTAAAGCCGCATTTGCCCAAAGGAATATCTTATACTAACAGAGCCTAGGACAGAGAAGGACAATGGCTCAAGGAAATAAGTTGGCTCTGTTTTTCAGGATATGTTTTGAACCCTGATCCCCCAGGGAAATTGAAAAAATGATTCTCTTTAAAATGTGACTTCTTCTACAGGATGTATCTTTTTTCTTAAGATAGTCAACACATATATACACTCCAGAAGATGTCCCTGATAGGTATGAACATCTATGCCTATGTAAACATGCTTCAAGTTGCCTTCACACTATTCAAGGGCTGACTGTTGCCTTTCAGGTTATATGTTATTCCCAAATGTAATAGGCAGAATGAAAAAACCAGACTTCTTGTTGTTTTATTTCTATGCCACTGATCACAAAGTCAGTATTTAAAATAGAAAGCAAAATTATGATACATAAATGTTGGCAATAAGTCTTAAGGAATGACTTTGTCTGGGAGCTAGCTGTGAAAAAGCCTCTTTTGTTTATAAAAAAAAACATGATTTACATCATCAAGTATAATAGGGAGGTTAATTATATTTTGGAGATGTTATTTTAGTTCATGTAAGTTTGCACAATGTTTACAATCTCCAAGCAAAATAACAGTTCCCAGACAGATGGCTGGAAAAGATCGACATTTAGAAAAGCAATTGGCTGTGCTTTGTTTCAGGGTAAAGACCTATCCTAAAATGTTGTGCCCAAGTTCTGGGCCATTATAAATGGGAAAAGTTAAAGTTAAAACAAAGGCATAAATTGGTGCATTAAAAAGAGATTGAGGGCCAATTGCTAAATTCTTAAGGAATGGGAAGGGGGTTTGCAGATCCTTGTTGTTATAGCAACAAGAATGATGACCAGAGAACAGTTCAGATCTTCAAAGAAATCGAATGTTCTGAAGGAAAAGAATAATGCTTCAAAGTTCACATGGTAACAACATCTGTCCCCCAGGGAACCTGCACTATCACCCACATGGCCATGGCAAAAGTGAATTTGGACCATACCACAAACCCAGATGAACATGGTACATATTCTTGTAATAATAAATAAAACTGTTATCATTAGAGTCTGAACTTGTAATTGTCAATGTATACTATGCATTATAACCATATTTTCTTAGCAACCAGTTTAGCAAATTAAAGAAAGCCATTCAGCTTCTGTCAGGAAACAGTGTGACAATATTTTTTTGCTTTTTTTTTTTTAGACAGGGTCTCACTGTACCACCCTCAGTGGAGTGCTCTGACATCACAGCTCACAGCCACCTCAAACTCCTGGGCTTAAGCTATTCTCTTGCTTCAGCCTCCCTAGCAGTTGGGTCTACAGGTACCCATCACAATGCCCAGCTATTTTTTTTTTTTTTTGATTGCTGCTGTTGTCATTGTTGTTTTAGCTGTCCTGGGCTGGGTTCAAACCCACCACCCTTGGTGTATGTGGCTGGCGCCCTACCTACTTAGCTATGGGCACCACCCAATGTGTCTATTATGTTTATAAACTCTCATTGTGTGGCTGCTGCAAGTTTGATTCAGTTATTTTGGGGTGCATGGTGGGGTGCATCATTTAATCTCAGCAAAATTTACTTGCACAGAGAAATATCTCAGAATAAACAGGGGAAATCAGGACAGAAGGCCCTATGCTGAAGGGAATCAGGGAAGTTTCATGTTCACACATGGCTAGGGAGGAGCTACAGGCAATATCCCTACTCTACACATACCAGGGCCAAAGAGGCAGCAAAGGTTAGCTCCAGGGAAGAAACATCAGTGGCAGACCTGGGCCTAGAATTCAACTAGCCCTTCTTGCCAGGAGACTGTCCTTCCACTGCTAAGCTCAGAGGTATAGGGTTTTATTTAATGATGCAAGATAATAATTTTTTGATCATAATAGTTGTAGTAGCTAATGAAGGCCAGGCACAATGATGGCTCACACCTATAATCCCAGTATTCTGGGAGGGGAGGTCTAGGCAGGAGGATCCCTTGAGCTCAGGAGTTCAAGACTAGTGTTGAGTGAGACTCCATTTCTACTAAAAATAGAAAATTAGCCAGGCATTGTGGCTGGTGCCTGTAGTCCCAGCTACTCAAGAGGCTGAGGCAGGAAGATCATTTGAGCACAGGAGTTTGAGGTTGCCGTAAACTAGGCTGAGGCCACAGCACTCTAACCCAGATGACAGAGACCTGTCCCAAAAAGAAAAAAAAATAGTAGCTAGTGTTAAATATTGTTTTTAAAAGTAACAACTTTTACTGTGCTGTGCTGGACACCATGCTGTGAGCTCACATCCTCAGCTTATTGAACACTCCCATGTTACGGATGAGAATCTGAGGGGCAGAAAGGCTAAAAACATGTAGCGGGAAGGAAAGGAGGGACCCCGGTCTCAGGAGCAGCCCCCAGACACAGGACAAGTTACAAGTTGCCGTGGTGACACAGGCAGGGCAGGGGATCTTCCTATTGCTGTTCTCTGATCTCTGCCCTTTGCACACCCCTGCATTCTAACTAAGTGTGTCCCCACTCCTGCCCATAGCCCCAAGATACCCCTCTGGGGCCACTGTCTCATCTGTTACAGCCTCTCTCATCTCTCTTGGGTCTACCCTGGCACTTGGATAAGCCCCTTCGATGTCATACTCAGACTGCCCAGACTGCACATGGCCACATCCCAGACTTCTGATCCCTTTTCTCTTTAGCTCAGACCAGGACCCACCTCTGACTGTTCCTGCTCTAGAGCAGCCTCTGACACCCTGCTGAGTTCTTAGAGGGCACCTGAGGCCTCTCAGCAATTTTAAATTCCAACTCACTCCCTCCTTGGCCAGACACTACCACTGCTGGTAGGAATTCCTGTGAGAACTGAGTTCCACACCTTCCAATGTGGCGGAAATCTGTCTCAGTCGGTGCACCGGAATCATAACACAGTGTGTCTCCCTTGCTCTTGTTAACAACTGAACCCTGGGAGGAGAGGGGGCAGGTTACAGTGCATTTCGCCTGCTGCCCAGAGGTGCTGGCAGCTGCCACTCCTACAGAGGCCGAGCCAACCCTCCAGAGCCCCGGTTCTCAGCTTGACTCAAAGGTCCCAGAGGGACTGATATTACAAGTTTTCTAGGGGAGAAGTATAAGGGAATAAAAACTGGATGTCCCAGTCTTTGCCTGTGGGATGCAGAAGCGTTGGACAGTGAGGGACCACCTGAGTGAGATTGGAGAGCAGTTTTCCTAACCTAAGTATAGCACACTTCAAGTTCAGGGGCAGATCCCCACAAGGAGGTGGGAAGCGTGGAGCTGCTGCTCTGAGACCCTCGAGGCAGGCCTGCCCAGTGTGAGCCTGCACCCTGACTTTAGCCAAGGGAAGCTGGTGCTAACGGTATTTTTTTTTTTTTTTGGACAGGTCTGTAGACAGAGGTGGAGGAGACTCAGAGGAGGGGAGGAAGCCATCCACTGGATGCGCTTAACAAGCCCATCCCCTGGCAACAGGGCTCAATTCTGCACTTAGTTCAGAATAAGAAAGCTTGTTTGGAGTTATTGTTCAGAACCAGAGGGAAAAAAAACAAAATAGCTTTACTCACATGTGAAAATCCTATAGTAATTTCCACAACTCTGGTACTTAAGAGCAAGAAGACAGGGAATCATGAGAAAACTCAACCTTAGCAGCAATCAAAGGATATTCCAAAATTTGTGCTCTCATTGACTTTTTCAAGAATAAGATACTCCCCCTGGGCAGTGTATCTGAAGACCAGAGAGCCTGACACCTGAGCTGGAGGCAGGTCCTGGCTTCGGTTGGAGGCCACATCACAGCCGTCAGGCCCTGTGACCAACAAGACCTCAATGGGGGCAGGGATCAGGGAAGGAAACTTTTAAAGCAGAAAAAGTATTACACCTTGTGAATAAATAAGGCGGCAGGCATTGCCTGATTATCTAGCCACTAAATGTGGCCCTTGGACAAGCAGCTCAGCAAAACCTGGGAGCTCGTTAGTGAGAGAGGACACCCTGGAAAAGTGAAATCTAGAAGAATGAACAGTTTCTCACAGAAGCCCAAGGATACACCTACAAGGTCCTCTCCATGGTAACCAAGCTCCTAAGAATTTATGAAACTTGGCTTCTTGGGTCCTTGAAACTAATGCTTGCTCCTTGCTTCTGCTTCTGTAGACTCTGCACATAATTTAACACCTCCAGTGAAAAGTAATATGGTCATTCTGTCTACTTGTGAGTCCAATAAAAGGACAGACACAGAGCTAATTGGGGAGCTTGACCATTTTGGACTCTAGTCTGCAGCAGCTTCACAGGCTGAAATAAAACTCTTCCTCTTCTATCACTGACATCAGGTGACTCCCTCCACTTTCTCTCCACCAGGCCTAGATTCCTGCAACATCAGAAGTGGAGCATCTTGGGCCCTTTCCCAGAACTGTTGAAGCACAACGTGTGCTTTGTGCAGATCCTGGGGTGATCCTTACAAACATGACAGTTTGGCAGTATCACTCTAGTCCAGTGGTTCTCAAACTTGACTGCAAATTACAATCACCAGGGAAACTTTAAAAATATCCTAATCCTGAACTCCATCCCCAGAGATTCTGGTTAATTGATCTCAGAGATCAGATGAGCCCTGGGATTTCTTGAAGTTCACCAGTCAATTCTATGGTCCAGCTGATACAACAGCCGCACTCCAGGGAAGATGACCCTCTCTACAAGAAGAGCCAGTGAGGAAGAACAGGTAGTCTGGGATGGGGGGATATTTGCGGACTCCAGCAAACGAGCAGGAGGATGACGGGAATTACAAGTCCTGAAACTGGGTATCAGGTGCCTCAGGCACAAAACAGAGGCTCAGGGATGCACTCAAGCTCAGGAACTGGTGAATGATAGTCACATAGCAGATACAAAATGTGTAAGGTGCACAAGCACTCGAACAAGGCAGATTAGGAGCCAAGATAGTGGCACAGGCCAGAGAGAAATGATAGTCAGTTTCCCATCACTTGAGTTTTAAAGACACAAATTAATTCCAACATGATTAGCAACAACTTGAGCATCTTGCAAATTTCCTGTTTACACCAGTCAGAAAACACAACATACACACACACATATACACACACACCACAAACATCTGCCAAGTACCGCAGCTCGCCGGGTGTCCATAAGGTGTCTTCTTTCCCACCCTTTATGATCATCCTCTTCCTGCCACTTCACAATAACTCACAAGCTGAACCCTCCCAGTAACCACAGCAGGGCCAAGGCTTATTCTGGGTATGATGTCACATTTGGTACCATTTATGTATTTCTTGACAATCAAACACGTGCACCACAGTACTGTCATTTTTTTAATAATTTTATTAAATTATAATAGTGTACATTGGTGCAATCATGGGGCACAATGTGCTGACTTCATATACAATCTTCTTTAGAGAAGGTTATATTCATGTCTCTTGCCCATTGATTTATGGGATTGTTGGCTTTCTTCATGTGGATTAATAGAAATTGTCTATTTTAATGCATCTTGGTTACAGTGATCTGGATAAGAATCCACTGGGGAGTTTAGCAAAGATGCCGTCGGTGAATGAAGACACTAGAAAGAGCTCCAGAGGTCCCCAGATCCAGATGAGATGGCCACTCTCCGACACCACCCCACACCAGCTCCGTGTCACCATTTGCAAGAACAAAGAGGAGCTTCCAAAACTGTGAGCTACCCTGCTGAGATGCCATCCCTCCCTTTCCTGCACAGCCTGTCCTTGAGGGTGTGATTCATTCTTTATGTCACATATTCCTGTTTATATCACTCAGCACAAGAAGCTGGGAACTCCAAGTCACTCCTTATTTCCCTGATTTTAATATTGCTTGCCCCAACCCCTGAAGGACCTATCCTCTTCACCATAAATATATTTTGCATTTTACTTGTTCATTTGTTTTTGTCTTTTCCCCAGTTAGAGTATAAAATAGAAATGGTGTCTGTTTTGTTCACTGTTGAGTCCCAGATCTTGTGTCAGTGACAGGTGCACAGCAAACACTCTACTGTTATTTGTTGGGTGAATGAATGATAAAGAAATGAGAAAAAAGAGCATTTGAAATTGACATGAGCTTAGATGTGCTCTATGAGAAACCACAAAGGTCAAGCACAAACTTCAAGATTGTGGACCTGAGGAGTCTGCAGGGTCTCATGCGGTGGTGAGGATCAGAAGAGCCAGAGATACCATGTAACAGGCGTAGAGATGAGGAGTTCTGTCACTTCAGAAATTAGTCTGGGCGGCGCTGGTGGCTCAGCAAGTAGGGCGCCGGCCCCATATGTCGAAGGTGGTGGGTTCAAACACAGCTTCGGCTGAACTGCAAAACAGAAAAATAGCCGGGCATTGTGGTGGGCGCCTGTAGTCCCAGCTACTCGGAAGGCTGAGGCAGGAGAATCGCCTAAGCCCAGGAGTTGGAGGTTGCTGTGAGCTGTGTGACGCCATGGCACTCTACCAAGGGCGATAAAGTGAGACTCTGTCTCTACAAAAAACAAAAAATAAATAAATAAAAAAGGAAATTAGTCTGATATCATAAGAGCAATCTTCCTGGTGAGACATTTACTTTGGGCAAAATAATGCTCAAAAACAGCAATGAAAACCTTCGAAGCTCTTGAATTGCAGCTGCTATATAGCCCTGCAGTTCTTTCTAGCAAGGAAAATTTGTAAATGTTTTTTTTTGATCAACATTTACCTCCATGGAAGCTAAGTAGCAAAATGCTACTTTAATGCAAAACTAATAAAAGCTCCCAGCATATAGATGATGCTCAAAGGAAGCTTGTTGGTTGAGAAGAGGTATTAATGTTGGGAAAGAATTAGGCAAAATCTGTCTTTCCCTTCAACTTTGCTGAATCTTTACAGGGACTTGAGTCTACTCTCCTGGTTTCCCATCAGTCTGGTCTGAGTGCCCCCCATTGTGAAAGGGCCTTTCCCATACAGCCTAATCTCATTCCTCTTTTTCTGAGAGAGTCAGCAATACTGGCTTCATCTGATAAAAGAATTCCATGTGCTCCATAAACCATAGTGTCCAAGAAAGACAATGCTTGAAACAAATTAAGATGATCAGGTATTTAAGGAACTCATAGGAAATGATGCTGTTATTAGAAATGTCAGACAATGTGGTGAGATAATGACGCAAATGTTTATTTGCAAGCAATGGGATTTTTGGGATTTAGAAGTTAAAATTCAACTAAAAGGGCTAAAGAGATGTGTAGATTCTGAGGCCATTATTTTCTAAAAGGAGTACGTAATTCTTTCTTTTCCAGTAAGAGGTTTGTGGTGGACAGTAAGGTATTCTTAAATACGCTGATCCAGTATTATTTTCATATAGTCTTTCTTAATATAACAATTTCAAGTTTTAATGTCAGATCTCCCCACATTCCTACCCATCAGGAACAAATTGAGTATGTACCAAACTCCCTAAGATGAATGTTTTGTGATTTCTCTGGTGCGGGGAGAATAAATGCACAGAAGACACTATCAGATAGATAGCCAAAAGAGAATGTCAGCTTCGATATAATTTTCCATAGATTTTGTTCTTCGGAGAAGGTAGAGTGAATATCATCATTTAGGGAAATAATGTGAATTCACAATCCTCGCCTGCAGTAGGAAGGAACCGTGGCACAAAATTTATTGATTAGAAGGTGCTTTTGTTGCACTCCCTTCTGTGCGGTAGACGAAAAAAAGTGAAAATATATTTTATTTCATGTTATCTCAGAGAAAATCAGTACATTTTTCTATCAAAATGTGTTCTTACGAATAGGTCATTTAAAAAGTTTTCAGACTGCCTAAGATATTCTAAATACAAAGGGTTTCCCCTATGTCAACATTTCCTAGTTGACAATTATGGTTTGTAAATGGAAAATTCAAGAAAAGATTGTGGCTAGAGTGGAGAAAAGATAAAAGAACAAACCATTTTGATAAACTTTCAAGTGGTAGATACATTCTCATGTATTCTCTGAGGCTTAACAGGGTGACTGTGTGGGTAGGTTTGCTCAGACTCCCAGGATGCCCAACCCTTCATTTAGAAAGTAATGTCCTCCCTTAAGCTGCCAACCTCCATGACTATTGTTCCCTCCTTCTCAATTTGTCCCTTATGCAGTGATTTATGAGAATGAAACTGGACTCCATGGAGTTTAGAATTCCCTTTGTAGGAAGGAAAATAATTCTTAAAAAACAATTTAAAAATGTGATGATTACTTTTAAACAAATCTATCTTCCAGTTGGTCTAAAAACATTTTTAACAGAAAGAAAATCCATTCACTCAGAAAATCTTATGAGAGCTCTAAAAATTAAGACTCAAGTGTTGTGAGTTTCCTGTTATCTTTTTCACTAAAAGCTACCTCATCAGAGGAAGTGTAGCAAGTAACACCGAAATACCTCTGCCTATTGTATATCATTTCCGTAATTAGAAAGAATTGCCCAGTCCCTAAAGTAATGGGACTGAGTTAAATGAGTGATAGTTGCTACTTTGGTTTTATGAAACTCATTATTTTGCAGGTAACAAAGACATTTTAACAGACAGAACAAAGACATTTTAATTTGGTATCATTTAGCTAATATTTCTAAGATTTTGTCTGCATTGGTGGGCAGCAAACATTTAGGATGAAAATTGCCACTTTGATGAATCCTGTTTGTCCAATAACATTGTAGTAAAAGCATACTCTACCACTGTCCTTACTACATTTAGGTTGATTACTCCATTGTTATTTGAATTGTTATACAAATTGTTATTTGTATTTCCATACATTTTGTGGGGTCTAAATCCCTGATTTTTGTGTCACGTCTTGTAATTCTAATTTAGTCGCCATTATTTTTTTTAAAAAAATTATTGCCGATGATTGTGATGTGAAGTCAAGTTCATTGGAAGAGTAGTGAGATAATGTGTGAGACAATGTGTTGAGGGCTGCCATGATGTCTGAATGAGGATGGCTGACGAATGGAGACCAGGCTGAAGGAAGCAGAAAACCCTGCAGCAGGGGCAACATCGGAAGAAGTGAAGAGGGTTGTTGCCAAGGTCAATTTTAGGAGTTAGGAAATGAGAAGACTAAGCTTAGTGACCTTGAGGAGTACAAGAAAATATTATGGAATAGAGAGAATGCATTTTACCAGGCCTGACATGGTGCTGGTGCTTAATCCATATTTGGTGATTGAATTAATAAGTGGACTAAATTATGGAAGGTTTTAAGAGCCAAGCAAAATAATTTATATTTTTAAATCCCTGTGTACATTCAATGCTTAATGTATATCATGGGTCCCATAAATACTTGCTTAAATGTTGATTGACTAATGTACCTTGCTCATAGTATGCACTGATTAACTAACTGGTTGATATTATTCCAATTATGATTATCATTATCTAAACGCCTTTTTTTCAGATAGAAAAATTCAATGATTTGTCAATAGAAGCTGGTTTCTTTTCTAATCAGAGTGAATAGTATGGAAAAACTATATTGTTTAAAGATACCCTGTCATGTCCCAAGGAGAAATTTTATGGATACATGGCATTATATCACCAGTTGGAGAGTTAGCGCTTCTACAAAAAAGAAAAATCTCTTGTTTGAAACATGAAAACAATGAGGCTGAAAGGATTAAGCAATATAATCATTCATTAACACATTTATTCATTCATTTATTCATCCAGTTAAGAATATTTGCCGTGGACTAGTCACTGTTCTCTTTGTTGAAGCATATAAAAGTTTCCACCCTTCTAGGGCTTTATTTTAATTTGGGGAGTGGTAAATAAGCAGAAATGTATAGTAATTTAGAGTGTGTCAGATGGTAAGGAGAAGAAAGAGCTGGAAGGAAAGGAGGAGGTGAGAATTTCTAGTTTCAGAAATGGTAGCCGAGAAGGGTGTTGCTGAGAAGGGGAACCTCAGAGTTAAGACCTAAAAAAGGATGGAGAAGGCATGAAACTACCTGGGAGAAAAGCATCCCAGGCAGAGGAAACAGCAGCTGAGGGCAAGAGTTAGCGGCAACAGTGTTCCTGGAACACTCTGGAGCAGCAAGGGGGCCCCTATGTCCAAAATGAGGAAGAAAAAAGTGGTAGGAAATCTGCTCAGAGAAGTTAATGGAGGACTTTGTATGTTACGAAGGAGTTGGGCTTTTACCCTAAGTGATATGGGAGCCACTAGGGGTTTTGACTAGAGGAGATTTAAGGTTCTGACTTCGTCATGCTCTGGGTAGCCACATATCGCTCCAAGAAGCTGCCCACAATTGCATTAGCTAGCATTTATTGGTCTCTTGTGGGTCCTTAGAGTATTTCCTCCTATTAGATTATTCCATTTCCTTTGTTTTTGATAACAACAGGTGAAGGTTTCCTTCTTTGTTTCCTTGGGTTACAAGGATCTCGAAGGTACCTGTTTATTTATATGTCCAATGACATCCAGTGTACTTTCTGTACACAGTAGGTGAAGGAACTCAGGAAATGTCATCCCAAAGTATAACTTTTTGGTATAAAGAATATTTTGAATTAAAGGCCCTTAGAGAGCAACAGGATTTGGAAGGGGCTTTCCCTTTATCTGTATAAAAGTTTCAATTTCATAAAATTTCCCCCTCACTCCCACATACGCATTACCTTAATGTAACTTTTCAACTTCGTTTATGGTGATTCCAGTTATGTAAGGCTACACAAAGGCAAAAGTAGTAACATTGACTATAAATTCATTGACATGACTGAATAAAAAACTTAAGCATCATTGATTTTAAAATTTTGCCTGTATTAGTGTTTGCCTTTTTTTTTTTTAAGTAATAAATTGATGTGTCATTCCATGGATAGCCAAAAACACTCAATCAACTATCTCACAGTCACAATTTCATTTATAGACCTTTGAAACAACATTACAATTCCTCTGGAGTTCATTCTGTGAACTATAGCACAGGAATAAGTCCTGTGAGTGTGATTTGAAGGCATTGAAAGGCCCCACTTGCTATGAAATATTTCCATTACAAAGACACTTCCCCCCTACAGCTATTCAGACCCTTCAACATTCAATTCCTACCTCTAGATCAATTCCTTTCGCATTTAACAAAGGAAAGCATGCTGTTCCTAGGAAGCTTGTGTGGAACTGCACAACCAGCCCTAAGCAATTTGAATCAGTCAGACCACAGCCGAGTAAGGACTTCAATAAAAACTGTACTGAACTTGCACCTCTCTTAACCAGTGGAAGGCGTGACCATTATTTTATATTTTATTTATTTATTTATAGAAAGTCTGGGTTGCTACTGACATAGTAAGTAAAGTATTCCTCTTCTGAATGAACATCTATTTTATATTTTGTGCATTTACTTACACAGGGTCCTCTAACTCTCCTGGCTGCTATGGACATAGTGAGTGTCCCTCTTTCGCATGAACATTTATTGGATTTAATCAGCTTTAGTGATTTGGAATAACAGCGCTTTACCAAAGAACTGGCTATTCTAATTTGAAAGTAAATGTCTTAACCTCTCTCCGCATGACATTTATTCTCCATAAATGGTGCCGGCTTTGGCTTGGCATTCTTTGAGCAGCAGGAGACCATTATCATGTGAGAATATTCTCTCCCTTTTCACATTATCTCTTAATTATTGCCCTCTTTTCTATAGGCAATGGCCTTAGGAATTTTCATGTAATTTTCTCGCCTCCTTTCCTCCCCTGACTTGTCCTGCCTTGGGAGGGGGAGGACTTGGGTGTTAACCCCAGAAAGTCCAGAATAATGAATCTTATAGACAGTTGGCTCAGTATCCAGGAATCCTTTGAGCCCAGGCTGAGATGCTGTGAGCAACCTGCAAGGCAAATGCTTGGGAACTAAAAAATTTGCATTGAAGCCTTCCAGGGAACAGAGAGGATGACAATGGAAATCTTGAGGCTGGCAGGAGGAGGGTGGAAGATTTAGTTTTTCCCACATGCTAGTCTCTCAAGACCATTCATTTTATTTATTTTTAAGAAAAGGTTTCATCCCTCTCTCTAACAAAAATAGCCCTCACTGTGTAAAACCCATCTCTGCTGTTTTGTTGAGTTTGTAACCAGACAGATTAAAACAATGGCTGCAAAAAAAACCCCTAAGAACTCCCTTGATGCAGTCAATGGCTGTTTGCTAACTTCAAAGTTGACATTTTAGTGCTAACCCTATTAAGCAAGAATCCCAAATACAACCACCCAGTTTGGGTCATATAGATTTTAATTATCTAACATATTTTGGTTTTAATTTCTAATACAGGGTAAACTCATATACGATAGAGTATCAATGTCTTTATATAGTGATCAAGAAAATGCCATGAAGACTATCTGTAACAGTACGATCAAAACATTTCTGCATGTATATGAATCGTGCCCTATGATTGTACCAATGTACAGAATTATGATTCAATAAAATTATAAAAAAAAAAAAAAAAAAGAAGTACAAGCTTGTAGGAGGAGGGCTAACCTTAATTGCAGGGTAGCCTCCAGCAACCACCATAGTAGCCTTTTATTGAGACAGCACAAGACAGGTGAGGGGAGTATTAGATAATGACTAGTGCCGAAGAATTGCCATGGGCTGGGTTCTTTCTCAGCAAGGAGCACCTGTGGACAAATTGCCTGAGGGTCCGTCCCCCAGCTGCAAATCATCTTGCTCAGAGGTCGTCAGGGTCTTGGCATTCTCTACATTGTTCTCATGCTGTCACCAGGCACATGGAACAGTGTATGCCCTTACAGGCTTTCTCAGCTTGATGCACTAAATTTGGTGTGATTTTCATTCTTTCCTCAGCACTGTCTCCCTTGTTGGCACTTTCTCAGTTTGGGGTCAACTAGATGCCCGACAAAATACTGTAAGGTATTAAGTGGTTGATAAAGTTATGTCAATATAGTTTACCATTGGTGCAAAGGGGTTTCAGATTAAAGATTACATCCATAAGTAATTGATTTAATAAAATGCTATGAAGGCAATATGCTGACAATTTTCCCTTAATCGTAATGAAATAATTGTGTCTAATTTTATAACCTTATTTATTTCTAGAAAAAACAGGTGGCATGAAACTCTGAGATGTGCACAATTTTCTATACCTTTACATTCATACAGTAATCTCTAACAGTTGTAATATATTTTGGTAAAATGAAGTTCTATTCAGCACATACTCCAGAATTAAAATCTCTGATTTAAAGAACATGACCTATGCTATCTTGTACATGATGCAGTCATTAATGCTGACAACCCAAAATCTCTGTTCAAATTAAAAAGATTTATGATTTTGACTAATAAATTATTTAATATGTGTTTAGAAAAAAAATATCTTTCTCCAAATTTGTAAGCATCTTTGATTTGAAATTCTAAGTGACGTTATTGCAGAAGGTGTAGTCATTAAGTCTGCATAATTATTTCTGAACTCATACAAGTAGGGAGAACCATACAAACATACACACACAAAAAATGTGAAAAGTGAATTACTCCAGAAACATATATACTCTAGTAGTCTTCTGTATAAAAACTCAGAATTTCAATTTTGCATAATACCTTTAGTTTTCTTTCAGCATAGAGGAGGCGCGGTTTCATTTGTCCAATGCAGAAACCAGAAACAGAGGCAGAGAATTAAAGTAAATGAATGACATCAAGAGTCAATGTAATATATATATCATGTTCATATTAATTCAGGCCTCTTTTAGTTTATGGAAACGGAATCTATCTCTGATATTATAAAGAGCCATCAATGAGTGTGATTGGAACCAGGAAGTCATAAGTGCTCTTTCTTTGAAATGGTGTATGGGATACTGAACAAAGGGTAAGAAAGAAAAGTAACTTTCTAGTAACATATTCTTAACTGTAGATAAACAATTTAAACACTCTTACAATACTATTTATAATCTTCACAACAATTGAACAGGTAGGTATGGTTCTAGCTACTTATAGAAAAGGACATTGATAACACAATAAATCGATCACTATGTTTTCCCTAATATTTTATTTTAATAGTTTTATAGTTTCAAGTCTTAGATTTAAGTCTATAATCCATTTTAATTTTATTTTAGTATATGATGAAAGATAAGGGTTGACTTTCACTTTTCTGCATATGGATATCCAGTTTCCCCACCACCACTTCTTGGAGAGACTGTTCTTTCCCCACTGTATGCTCTTGGAACTTGGTTGAAAATAAGTTCACTATAGATGTGTGGATTTATTTCTGGATTCTTTATTATGTTCCAGTGGTCTATGTGTCTATTCTCATAGGAATCCCTTGCTGTTTTGGTTACTGTAACTCTGTAGTATAATTTGAAGACATGTAATGTGCTTCCTCCAGGTTTCTTCTTTTCGCTCAAGATAGTTTTGGCTATTCTGGGTCTTTTATGGTTCTGCATAAATTTTAAGATTAATTTTTCTATGTCTCTGAAGAACATCATTGGTATTTTGATGAGGATTACATTAATTCTGTAGATTGTTTTTCGTGGTATTGATATTAACAATATAGATTTTTCTAATCCATGAGACTAGAATAGCTTTCTCTTTTTTTTGTCTCGTAAATTTCTTTCATCAATGATTTATAAGTTTCCATTACAGAAATCTTTCACTCCTTGTTTAAATTTATTCCTAGGTGTTTTATTTTATTTGTAGATATTATAAATGGGATTCCACGGTTTCTGTTTCAGATTTTTTACTGTTGGCATATAGAAATGCAGCTGATTTTTGTACAGTGATTTTGAATCTTGCAACTTTTCTGAGTTTGCTTATCAGACATAACACTTTTTATGTGGAATCTTTAGGTTTCTGTAAATATAAAATAATCTCTGGGTGGACTTGGGTAAAACAGCAGAATTTCCTGAATTACCAAGCAAAATCTCTCACTCTGTTCCCTTACTCTCTGAGTTTGGCTGCTAGAGGAATGATGTAGGCTTTCCCTCCTGGCTACCAGCACCAAGTCACAGCTGAAGCCAGCCTAATGTCACTCAAACCCCATGATAACTGTTTCCTGGATACCTCCTATGTTTTTTCAACACACAGGGACCCTTTAGTCAACATGTGGTGAGTGTACTAGGGCCGAATCTTTCCCTTTAGTGCAGCCTGTTTTCCAGCGTGGCTCCAGAAATATCATCCAGGAGTCAAGGCCTACACTCAGGCACTCTAAGAGACTGTTTGATATTTATTTTATAGTAGCTGATATGATACTCAAATTGCAAAACAAAGTTTTCTGCCTGAAGCTAATTAAGTCAACCACACTCTTTTTTTCATGGAGGCCTGGTGTGCAATGGCTGCAAACAGCAGCCTTCTTGATAGTGTATGCAGTCTGTTGCTTATATAGATAGGTAGCTCTAAGGGACCTTGGAGATATTCCTTTCCAATACATGTTCACGTGTTAGATGTGTGCTGTCTCAAATCTAGGCTTCAAACAGGTATGTGTGGTGACATTAGAAAGCCACAGGGTGCTGTGGCCGGTGCTCACATTGGCCAAGTCATTTGTGTCCATCCGCACCAAACTATAGAACAAGGAGCATGTGATTGCAGCCCTTTGCAGGGCCAAGTTCAAGTTCCCTGGCCGCCAGAAGATTCACATCTCCAAGAAGTGGGGTTTTACCAGATTTAACTCAGATGAATTTGAAGACATGGTGGCTGAGAAGCAGTTCATCACGAATAGCTGTGTGGGGTCATATACATCCCCAATGTGGCCCCCTTGGACAAGTGGTGGGCCCCGAACTCATGAGGACTGACGCTGTGTTGCCTATCATTTGTACCTACCAACAATAAATCCCACTTCCTGTCCAAAAACAAGAAAAGCAAACAAACAAACAAAAAATACTTCTCTGAGTTTTTTCTTTCCTTTCCCCAAGTAGAGAAAGACTATTCCCTCCACTGGACTGCCTAGAGTTGGAGGCTTGGCTGCTGCGGCTGGTATCTCATTGTACATTTTGCACCTGGATTCCCCTGATTCTGGGCCAGTATAGCTGCTGGAGGTGCACAAAGACTGTAGTTTTTGTGGCCCAACTACCTTACTAATTTAACCAGTCCCCAAGCTTCCTTTTTTTCAGTCAGTGATGAAAAACCTGGAACTCAGATTTCAGGTCAGGAGATTTTCCTCTGGCCAGGCTAGTCTAAATGCTCCCTCTTTGGGCACAAACACAATTATTCTGCACTGTGCTGTATTCCCCTGTGTGAAGGTGGCCCTGAGGTTCAACAAAGTCTCAAAATCCTTCATGCTCCCTCCCCCGTGCACAGATTCTCTCTCCATCTGGCCTTCTGGTATAACACTGCTGGAGGCTGGAAGAAGGGGGACACAGGCAATACAAGATTGTCTTTTCTGCCAAGTGATTCTTTCCTTGATATAACGTTAAAACAGGGCTGTATGATCATCCATCTGATTTTTATTTCTTCTGACGATGCTTGTTTGTGTGGGTAGTTGTTGAGTTTGGTGTTCATGCAGAGCCATGAACACTGCAGGTCTCTATTTGGCCATCCTGCTCCACCCTGGCCCTTCTCAAATAAAGATAGAATCCTAAAAAAAAAAAAAAAAATTAAATATTTGTGTTATGTAAAGACAAATATATTTATTCTACACTCCATATCCATTCTACACCCCAATCCCCTAGTTTCCAAAGAGTCATAGCATATGCAAAAAAAGCACATTTATCTGACGATTAGGGTTGTATTTCATATTAAGTCGAAACTAGTAGACTAACAACTACAGGCCTAGATGAGAGTAAAACTCAATTCAATTCTAGAAGGGGTCTGGCTGGGTTGGAATAGTTCCCAACCAATGGGTACTATGTACAGGTTTGTTACACACTTCCCGGGGGTAGGACAAAATTGTAACTCAGACTTCCTTACAAATGTGAACAATGTAACCTAATTGTATGAACCCTCCTGTTAATCTGAAATTTTAAAAAGCACAAACCACCACAAATCATACTAAGTATGCTTCAGTTGAATCCCTCTTGCTGTTATTTTACCCATGGTGATTTCCTCACCAAGAGCATTTTTTCACCTTGCCCTCATCTATTTATCTTTTTTGGTCACTAATCATTTTTTGATTTTTTTTTTTATTTTTAAAAGGAGATAATAATAGTCAGCAAAGAAATGGAATCAACCTAAGTTTCCATCAACTCCAAGATGATTGGAGAATGATTAAAACAATATGGTTAAATGAAACATCACTATAATTACCCTAATATTCTTTATAAGGAAGGAAATTAACTTCTGAGTACTGTATCCTGCCCAATGTGTATCTTGCAATTATATATTTTTGGTCAGAATAGAGAATGATTCATAATATTATAGTCACATACACATGTGTCTAGCAGCAATGCTGTGTGCCATCAAAGAAAAAACTACTTAGGGAGAAGTTGGGAAAAGAGCTCTTTAAGATGACCTTTTGCTGATAAATTGATGATGTTCTCATTAGCAGCAACCCTGCTGTTTGCCCTCAATAAAAGATAACATCCTGCTGTTAACGTAATTTCCATTTTTTGTGATTTAATGACACAATTATATTAAAGATAATTTTTCAAATGGTTTAGGGTTTAAGAGAAGATTAAAAATGTTTTTACAAATTTTCTTTCTGTTTCATCCAAACCAAATAATATATATTACATTGTGCGAAAATATAGGATTGACCTGACAAAAAGTTTGACAATATTTAAGTGAGTTTTCAAATATACTTCTTACTAAAGACAACAATTAGTCATTAAACTTTCTATTATAAATATTTGATAGCATTTCATTCTTCATTTTGCAGGTAATCTTATTCATAAGATGCTCAATTTAGTTTAATTCTTAACATGAAAAATTAATCTTTTTTCTGAAGTTCAGGTAATATTTTTTACAATTTAATTGAATGCAGATTTTGCAGAAACCTGGTCATTAGATGGATTTTCTAAGGGAAGTAACCTTACTAATTATGGGAAGAGCAGAGACTTTGAAATCTGGTAGACCTATATTTTAAATACCTATTAGACATATGACCTTGAAAAATTATAGTCCTTCATGGAAAAATATTAGTTTTGTTTTGTTTTCATCTGATTATGTAGTGAATTTAAAATCAGATAGTGAATGTAAAGCAAAGGCCCAGGATAATTGTCTCCAAATTTAGAACTTGTAACTTGGGGCATCTAATAGTTTAATGAAGGAGTTTACACTAGGAAGAGTTTCTTTTATGTTGGGTCACTTTGACTTATGGGAAACTTAAATAATCTCTAAAATGTGATTATATATATATATATATGTATTTTTTTTCCTTTTAGGTTTGTCAATATTTTTGTGATTCAAATTTATGTTCATAAAATAGTAAGAGGATATTTCTTAATTGTACTGAACATTTGTGTGTGTGTGTGAGAGAAAGAAGGGTATAAAAAGCAAAAGCACAAGGGAGGATATGTAAGTAATGAAAACATAATGTAACAGCACTAAGGTCCCTTTAATGAATTCCGAAATAAGAGGAGGCATTAATAGACTGCCCTTCCACCATGTGAGAGCATACACCACAAAATGCGTGCGTACACACACACACACACACACACACACACACACACACAACCTTCCCCATAGATGGCAGAGCCTGAAAACGAAGGGAAAGAACACTAACAGCATAGGTAAGCAACTGCTATACCCAGAGGAAAATCATGGCTCCCCTCATTGTCAGACACCAGCAAGGAGTTGTTTTCCCACATAAGAAGCAAAATAGATATTGTTGACTTTTGGCTAGAGACGTACTGGGAGCTCTGATAGAAACACACACTTTTATTCTATAATAAGAATTCTTCAGAATTTCCCAGAAATAGATTTTAGAAAGATTATAGAAATCCGGGTGGTGCCCTTAGCTCAGTGGATAGGGCGCCGGCCACATACTCCGAAGCTGGGGAGTTCAAACACAGCCGGGGCCAGCTAAACAACAATGACAAATGCAACAACAATAGCAACAACAAAAATAGCTAAGCATTCTGGCAGGCACCTGTAGTCCCAGGTAATTGGGAGAGTGAGGAAAGAGAATCGCTTAATACCAAGAATTTGAGGTTGCTATGAGCTGTGACACCATGGCCCTCTACCCAGGGTGACAGCTTGACATTCTGTCTCAAAAAAAAGAAAAAAAAAATTATAGAAATCCTTTTAAAATAACCAGTTAGAAACTAAAACCAGGTAAAACCTGAAGAAATGTATTTTCAAAGTGGTGTGACCGCCTGGTTTTCTATAACCGTATATGGCACATCACCACTATACTGTGTTAAAAACAGTAGAGATTTGGCCTTTATTAAATAGTACTTTATCATAAATACAGCATACATTAATTCAATCGCAAAATATGTGGACCTGGAGGAAGAAACTCAGAGGCAGTTTCCTTTCTCTCTCTTTTTTTCTTTAATTTCAGTGTAACATGAAGGTACAAAGGATTAGATTACAACGTTTGAGTTGGTTAGGTGAAGTCCCTGTTGTAGTTGTGTCCCGCACCCAGGAGGTGTGCTGTCTACCCTTACATTGCCCAGAGTAGGTGGGAGCACACCAATCGGTGTCCCTCCTTCTCTCGCCACTCTTCCCCCTCCCCCCACCTTGAATTAACTTGAGTTTTTCTCTCACGTGGGCATGTATTAGTTTGCCTACTGGCTTCATATTAGTAATGAGTACATTGGATACTTTTCTATTCTTGTGCAGAACTTTTTATGCAACCTCCAAAAGTCCAAATTCTATAATTCATTTTTGTAAACACAACTATAAACAAGTATTTACCATCCTACACATTAATCTAATATTCTTAAACTGACACAATGGTAGACACCAGAGTGATCTATGCAAACCTCAATTAAATACGAACATTTAACTGATTTTACTACATAAAATATATTTTCTGGAGATATTAAATTATGAATATATTGTATTTATTTTATTATAAAGGGAGAAATTATAATCTTCTAAATTGAAACTTTTGTCTAAATTTTTTTCTGAATTTTGATTAAAGCAGTGAAGCATTTTTTTAAATATTAACTTACACTGCTTATTAAACCTTACAAGACACTGAATGCACTATTGCAAACTTATCATATCATTGAAATCATCATACATATTTAAATGAGAGCAATTAAGTATTTTTACCCATAAAGTAAGTTTAATTATTTATCATCATTTAATTCAAAGAGGGCCATTGACCATTTATTCCACTTAAAATAACACTTCTATTTTCAATAGCAATAGCTGTTAAAAATAAAGTAATGTCTATAGCTATGATTTTTCTATATTTGATATTTTTAATGAAGAGGTTTATATCCAAATTAAACAACTACCTATAATCTCCTGCAACATACCAAAACTGCACTTAAGGGGATTTCCAGAAGATAATTAATAGTATCACTTCCTAATTGTTAAACAGACTCAATATTGAAAATAAGCCTTCCTTTCATCCCACTCCTCTTAACCTTACTGCTCCTTCTCATCCTTATCCTTCAATACATGAAACTAGGCATTGGCTTCCAGATTAACCCAGGCTCAATGTCATCAGCATTCACGATCTTCTCTTACTATAGTACTTTTAGCCAATTTGACTTTAATTATATCTCCAGAGGACTTGCCATCCATCTCTAAGCACTTCTTTCAAGATAGTGACCCAGTGCAACCATCTAAAACAACTGGAAAGTCAATGGAAACTTTAGCAAATGCATTTATAAAAATAAGACAAGAATAAGGAGAGAAATCTATATTTAAATCTTTCATAATATATCTAGAAAGTGTACAATTCTATTTCAAAATATTTGTATGTTACTAATATCTTTAAATTACTGGGATGCTTAATTGGTGGAATAAAAGAAGATCTTACGTATTTCAGAGAGTTGTATAGCACACAAATTATACTGTTGATTCTATAATAAATATATCAAAGGTGGTTTAGTTCAAAGTGAGTTTATAAAACCAGTATGGATTATGATACAATCACAAAATACAGATATCATTATGAAACATTCCAAGAGGCTATCATGGGCCATATGAATAAACAGAGGAATGAAATGAAAAGCTCACATGATTTATTAATTATATTTCGGTATATATCATTATATGTTTACATATGAATATGAATTTTTGTGCTTTAAACATATTCAGTAAAATTAAGTAATAAAAATCTTAGTATGTTATGCAAATATTAAATAAAATTAAAATACATTTATAATATTAAATAAAAGAAACTTTAGGGTTCTTCTGCTTTGTCAATTTGGTTTAACAGGCTCTCATTCTAAAGATTATGAAGATTGACCCTATCATTGAACAATCATACACTGATATATTTTCATTTAAAAGATATTTGGAGGTTCTGGCAAATTTAAAACTTCTAAGACACATGTAATTTTTATTCTTATAAGTCAATGCATATAAAGTGTTTATAACACCTTATGATATCTGCAATGACATTTTTATTAAGAGGTATTGCTTTGTGTAAATATCTACATGATGCCTTAAAATCCAGTGATGAAGTCTTAGGACAGAAAGCAGTCACCAATACTACTACTACCATTAATCATAATAATACTTGTCCTTTGGAAAAACAACGTAAGGACAAGTAGAAACAAGTAGGATAGGATGGTGGGCACTGCAGAGAATAGATCACAAAGAAAGGGCTGACAGGACAGATAATCTGGGCCCACTTCTCAATTTGGCACAAGGTAGGCAGAGAGTGAGGCACAACACAAAAGGTATTTTTTAATCACAAAATTATATAATACTGGAGAAAATTCTCAATAATTTTAAGGGAGTCTAAAATTAATTTTAAAACAAATTATTATATGGGATTTTTATTTAATACTGGTTGAGATAATTCAATTCTATCAGAAAAAGCAGAAATTAATTTTTCTTAAAGATTCAAAGTAAATGGAAATAGCTAACTGAATAAGAAATATAGAATTAATGCCTTTTAAATCTTGATATTTGCTTGGGCTATTGGAGCCACGTAATAAGTCTAAAGTGTAATAAATGAATTGTGTCAAAATAACACCTTTTCCAGAAAGTAGTCTTTTGAATGCTCTTTATCTCATGGAATTGATTTATATTTAAATTAGCTGTCTTCCAAGTAAATATCCATGTAGATTTTTTCTTTTTAGTATAGAATTATTGAGCACCTATTTTGCTACATATAGAAATTATAGTGTCCTCAAATTAATAGTGGTAATGTTAGACAATTAAATTAATGCGTACTTTTAAAATTATTTTCCTTTCCATTTAATAAGTTAATTGCCTATCCATAAGGATATAATACATGCTCCACTTCAAATTAAGCAATCACAAATTTTTTACTATTTCTAGCATAAATATGCACATTGCTAGCATAATTGTACATGTGCCGTTAAATAACATACATTAATCCGCAATTAACACCATAGTTTATTAAAAATATTTTAATATTATATTTTTTATGGTGCTTTAGATTATTATCATAAACATTTTATAGCATTAGGCATTCAAATTTATTTTTATTTTAGGCAGCTGGACATTGTTTCCTTGGTAGGATCCCTGTCGGTTCCCCTGGGTAGGTCATGGGAGCTGCTGGGTGGCAGGTGGCTCCAACCTGCCTGGCTAGGACTCCCAGACATCTGGGGCTTCCCTCCTCTGCTGCAGGCCCCAGGAAAGGTACGCAGACAAGTATCAGACCAGCAAAAACAAACATAAGTGTAAGTACGGTTGGATCCGGTGCCTGAGCACATGGCTGGTGTCCAGGCCATGCTGGAGGGAAGGCAAGTTGTTGAGCCATTGAGGAGAGCCACACTGCTGGGAGCCTGTCCTCCCAAAGCAAAACAATTCCCTTTCCTCCTACCTTGCCTGGAGCTGTTTTTGAAGCAGTTGAAAGAGCAGGAAAGCCTCCCACATAAATGCTCTCCAAATTGGGTTGGGCCAGAGGGAGAATTGATCTGTAGTTTTCATTTTTTGCTGGGTCCTTTCCTGACTTTGGTTTAAAGATATTGGGCTTCATAGAATGAGTTTGAGAGATAGCCCCTCTTTGATACTGTTGATTTTTTTTTTTGGTATGGGCACCAGGTCTTTTTCATAGGTCTGATAGAATTTGGCTGCAAATCCTTCTGGTCCAGGGCTTTTGTCATTTTTCAGAGATCCTTTATTACTGCTTTGATCTCACCATCTGGGATTGGTCTATAAAGACATTCTCTTTCTTCTTGGTTGTGTCTTATGAAGGAGGTTGTGTTTTTTTCAGGAACTTGTCCATTTTCTCTACCTTCTCTGGTTTGTATGTGTAGAGATTATGTAGTCTTCATGAATGATGTTTTGTATTTCTACAGTACTAGTTGTAATATCACTTTTTTCTATTTCTGATTGAGTTTGAGGCTTTTCTCTTCTGTTATTGGTTATTGTAGCAAGAGGTTTGCCAGTTTTGTTTATCTTTTCAATGAGAGAACTTTATTTAATTGATCTTCTGTATTATTTTCTTTTCCATTGCATTTAGTTCTCTGAATTTTATATCTATTTTCTTCTATTGGCTTTAGATTTTGTTTCCTCTTCCTGTTCTATTTCCTTGAGCTATGGCAGTAGTTTGATACATTGTAGTTTTTCTATCTTTTAATATAGGCATTTGGGCTAAAATTTTTTCCTGAGGAATGCTTTGGTTGTTCCCGTAGATTTTGTTAGTTGTGTCCCCTTTGTTGGTAAGTTCAAAGAATCTTTAAACTTCCATTTTTATTTCATTTGTGATAAAATAATAGTTCAGTAGGAGGTTTTTTAATTTTCATGACTTTGCGTAAGCTTGGATGTTTCTCTCGTCACTGATTTCTAATTTTATTCTGTTACGGTCTGAGAAGGTATGTGATATGCTTTAGAGAGATTAGATATATGGAATTTGTTTTGTGGCCTATGATATGATCAATCTTAGAAAATATCCCACATGCCACTGAGAAGAATGTGCATTCTGTTTGGGGGGCAGAAAGTTCTCTAAATGTGTGATGTAGAGTTTGATTTAAATCCATTGTTTATTTTCTGCCTTGGTGACTTATTGACCTCTGTAAGTGGGAAGTTGAGATTCCCAGAAATTATGATGGTACTATTTATTTATTTTCTTAGCTTAAGTTGAATTTATGTACTGGGTTTGGGCAAATACATATTTACTATTGTTATGCCTTCTTGTTTAATTGCTCCCTTTACCATTATATAATGAACCTGTTCATTTTTATCTTTTCTTGAGGTAAAATCAATTTATCTCATATGAGAATGGCTTCAACTGCTCTCTTTCGATTTCTATTTATGCAAAATACGTTTTGCCATCCTTTCATATTGAGTTTGTGTGTGTCTTTTTGATTTAGTTGTGTTTTCTGTTGATAGCATGTGCTTGGGTTATGTTTTTTCATCCATTCAACCAGCCTACTTCTTTTGAGACAATCATTGAGTCTCGTAAAATTGATTGATAGTATTAATATGTGGGATGTTTTTTCATCCTGTTGAGTAGTCTCTTATTGCTTAGTTTTAATTCTTGTTCTATTGTTTTATGAGTTGTGATTTTTTTGAGATTTTACAGTTGATTTTTTACTAGTGACTCTCAGTGTCTGCTTGTCTGAGAAAGACACAATTTCTCCATAAATTGTGAAAGTTTGTTTTGCAGAATTCAAAATTCTAGGAAGGAAGCTGTTCCATCTAAATAAATTTGGGAACCAAATCCTTTCTGGCCTATAAGGTTTCCACTGAGAAGTCTGCAGTTATTCTGATGAGTTTTCTGATGAGTTAATCTGATGAGTTTTTCTGGTGAGTTACATTTCTCTGTCAGTGATTACTCAGACTTTTTAATACTCTTCTCTGCTTCTTGAATGACTGGGTTATCTCGACATACTTTTCTTCAAGCTCTGAAATTCTTTCTTTTCCTTAGCTTAGCCTATTGTCAAAGCTTTCTCCTATGTTTTGAAATTCAGTAAATTTTTTATTTCTTCAAGTTCTTTGATATCCTTTCATATTTTCTTTAGCTTTCTAGTGATTTTTCACTTTTGTTTATTTCATGGATTTTTTTTTCTTTTTGTTGGTTTTCAACTTCCACTTTAATTCCATTCAACTTATATTCCTTCCATTCTGAATTCCATTTCTGTCATTTGGCAATTTCCTTGTGTGTGCAGTTCACTACTGTAGCTCCAATATATGTTCCCTTCAGTGTGTCAAACTATTTTTTTTTCATGTTGTTAGGGTCCTTTTCTGGTTTCTTCTCATATGTCTCTTCTTTCAGCTCTGGGATAAGAGGATTGAAGGACACCTGTTCCTTTTGCTGGAGACTCTTCAACCAAGTCTAGGAGTGGTGGCTTCTCAGGGCTGGGGTTTCCGGAGCAAAATTTTGGGACTAGGGAATGTTCTGCCATCCCAATAGTAGTGGTGACTCTCAGTGGTGGTGCTTAGTGTCCAGCCACAACTCTGGAGTATCAAGGGTAGAGATTCTCGCCCAGCAGGGCCCCTGGAGTTACAGAGGAAGAGCATGGGACTGAGGCACAGTGATACCTTCAGAGCTGGCTATGGGGATTTGGGGGTAGATCCTCTCATATGGCAAGTGTTTTCATCATTGTAGGGACCACTGGTGCCAATTATGCAGGTAGCAGTTTCTGTCAGTGACCCAGGTTCCTCATAGGTGGGCCAGAGCTGCTATTCAGGCATGGTTTTCCCTCATACTTAAGAAATATTGCGGCAGTTGACCCAGGATGCCCTAGTGGTGCCTGAGGTGTCTAGGGCTCTTCCTCTGTTCAGCAACCACACTGGACCAGAGACATGCTTGGTCCACTCACAGAGGATGACAAAAGGTAATGTCTCTCCTCTCCCCAGTCCAGTGAGGATAATACAAAGTCTACTCCTGGAAGGCTTGGTAATAAGAAGACCTGGTTCTGTGGCAGAGCAATCAAGATAGTATTGCTTACAGAAACCTGGGATAGACAGTCATTGGCTCTCTGATGCACCTGCTCTTTAGTGTAATATGTCTTCATAGACACTGAGCAGCTCCTTGATGAGAATAGAGGTCTTCAGTATAAGAGGCAGAACCCTCCCAGATCAAGCTTACTATAGCTTTTATTTCTTTTCAGAAAGCAGTGTCCCCTTGGGTTGCTTCTATCCTATTATCTTCACCTCTTTCCAGCAGAGTAAACTGTACTGGGATACCCAGATTAACCTGCAAGATTATTGGTGAAGCTTATGATTAAGAATCAACCACAACAGTTTGATGGAGTTGGTAAATACTAAAATGAGCCATAGTTTTTCTTCCTATCAGTGGTTGATGCTTGAAGGAAAGAAGCAGCTGCAAAGAAGTCCTTTTGTCCCTGTAATAAGCTCTAGTCCCTCAGGAAGGGTGCTTGAATGCCCCCCAGCTTTGGGAGGGGCCTTGTAGTTCCCAAGTAGTTGGTTGTTTTTCTTTCTTTCTTTTTTTTTGGGGGGGGGGAAGGGAGGGACATGATCCAGGTTATTTATTTATTTATTTTAGCTAAATTGGTAAGTATTTATTAGTTAATAGTGTACAATAGATTCCAAAACAGTAATAATACATTCATCACCCTAACAAAAATATATACAAAAAGGGATAAGTGGTATAGTTTAATGCTATGCCATACACTGTAAGTTTCATCAAGAAGTTGAAAAGATAAATAGATTAGTTTGAGTGATAATGCTTCAATTTACCCCTCTATTTAAAGATCCAGCCTAATCACATTATCTCCAACCAGGAAAAGAAAATTTAAATTGTAAAAGGAAGTATGTGAGTTTTTAACAATTGAACTATCTGTTCCACACAAGGGCAGACTCTCAATGACTACATCGAATATGGTCTAAAACTTTCCCATTAAATTCAATGAACAAACAGTTTAAGAAAGAGGTGTCTTTCCTAACACTGTGGTGGGTTCCCCAGAAGATAGCCCTGAGGACAGCATGCTGGTGTTTATACCACAGAGGTTTTTAAGTTCGTGGACAAACTTTACTTCTCTGTGACATATGGGAACAGAGAATAATGTTGCCTCTGAGTACCATGATTCAAAAACATTACCCAGACACATTTAATAAAAGTTGTTTTAGTGTTCTGAGAGCCTCATTTTTATAAAAAGTCAATTTAAAGGAACAAAATTATCATTTGATTTGGTGATTTCTTGCTCTGTCTGATTCATTCTCATTTCTTTTTTTTTTGTATTCATACTCTTTATTACAATTTTAATTATTTGCTTTATATTACTGAGATTTCCCATTTGTTAAAGAGAGTTTTGTGTCTTTTTTTTTTTTTATTAAATCACAGCTGCGTACATTAGTGCAATCAAGCGGTACAATGTGCTGGTTTCATATACAATCTGAAATGTTTTCATCAAACTGTTTACCATAGCCTTCATGGCAATTTCTTTTTTTTTTTTTTTTCCAGTGGTAAGACAGAATTTATTTATAGACAAGAATACAGAAAACGCTAAAGCTCCTGGTAGAGAGAGAGAACTCAAGTAGGAAGAGAAAAGCTCTCTCCGTTTCTCTCCCAGTCTTTCCCCATCTCCCCCTTTAGGCTTTTAGTATCGGGGTATATATAGGTGTATGCGTTCCTTGGCCAGGAAACGAATGAACACAGTCCCTTCCACCAGGGGCAAGGTTAATGAATGTATCAACGAACGAACACAGTCCCTTCTGGGGCAAAGTGAATGAATGTATCAATGAATGGGCACAGTACATTCATGGAATTGAGGCCTAGGAAATTCACATGAAATTGACCTAGGCATAGAAAATGGGGGTTCCACATTTAGTCCTAAGTGTAAAGTGAAGGATATACCAAGGCACAGGTCTCTCCTTAGCAGTTGTTGTCCTTTTTTATTGGAGCCTCTGGTGGGGGTTGGAGGTGCCCCTCCTTGCTTGTCATCCAGCCCACTGGTTCTTCAGCTGGCTGCCGCAGCACGGACACCACCAAGGAGGAGGCGGCAGGTCTGCCAGCTCCACTGAGCTGGCTAGGGCATCAAATGTCCTGCATCCATTCTCCCTTTCTGAGTAGAAACTCTAACTGCTGTTAGGGAAAAGGGTGAAGACCGAATGTACCTGCTTCCTGCTGAATCGGGCAATGATAGAAGGGGGCAGTTAGGGTTTCTCCAGAAGGAGAGTGATACAGGGGTTCATGGACTGGAACCATATTTATTGCGTGTAGCTTGATGACATTTCTGGAAAACATAAATCTGATTAGTGTAATCAGTAATAGGCAAAGGTAGAACAGCGTCAAGTCAGAAGCACTTATTCAGTGATGCTAAAAGAAAACCATATTAGGAATTTTCTTGCTGTTTCCTAAATAATAACTTCAAATTTGCTTTTGGCTCACAAGTGTAGGGGGTCTGCAGTTGGTTGTCTTCATTGTCTGCCTCCATAGAAGATGGAGGTTTCCAGGATTTTACTTGTGAATAGTGTATGCAGGAATTGACTCCTATAACTTTAACAGCTGTAGAAGAAAACAAGATAACAGGAAAGGGGACTTCCCAAGTTGGGGTTAGGTAAGGTGAATTAGAGGGAAGAGTTTTGATCATGACTAGATCTCCAGGAGGGAAAAGTTCCCGTTTTAGTTAGTATGTCCCTTCCCAAAAGGGGAGCAGGACTTTCAGGCATGATTAGGGAGGCATGAGAGAACAGGAAGTCATCCCAATTGAAGCTTAAAGGCTGGGAGAAAAATTTGGTAACCAGCTTTCCAGACACCCTCTGTATAGTTATGGATTTGGGAGATAAAAGACCAGGGTTAGAGAGAAGTACAGAAAAGGTTGCTCCCGTGTCCAAAATAAATTTTATCTCCTGGTGCTCCACTATAAGGCAAACCTGGGGCTCTTGAGGGGTGATGACACAAGCTGGAGCCATGAGAATTTGCCCCAGGCACCTTCAGGCCAGTTTGGGCTCTGATGGGGTTACTGTCCCAGGAGGCCTTCACCTCTGGGGACAGG
>CAUYON010116864.1:0-27148 GCA_963573935.1 Arctocebus calabarensis
CTGTAGTCCCAGCTACTAGGGAGGCTGAGGCAAGAGAATCACTTAAGCCCAAGAGCTGGAGGTTGCTGTGAGCAGTGTGACGCCACGGCACTCTACCCAGGGCGATAAAGTGAGACTCTGTCTCTACAAAAAAAAAATAAAAAATAAAAAAATATATAGATAGATGCTCCTCCACTTCCACCTGCAATGGGGTCACACACCAATAAATCCATCATAAGTTGAAAGTATCATAAATCAGAATTGCACTTACTAACCCAACCTACACCAAACTTCATAACTTAGCTTTGCCTACCTTAAATGTGCTCGGAACACTTATGTTAGCCCACAGTTGGGCAAAATCATCTAACACAAAGCCTGTTGTGTAATAAAGTGTTGAAAATCTCATGTAATTGATTGAATACTGTTCTGGAAGTGAAAAACAGAATGATTGTATGGGTACTCCAAGAACAGTTTCTATTGAATGAGTCTTATTTTCTTACCATTGTAAAGTTGAAAAGTGAAGGCAGGCAAGTTAAAAGTTTAGTAAGTCAGAGACTGTCGGCACCGGAATGACTATAAAGACCCACTCCGTAATATGCAGTGTTAGTAAAATAAACTATAGAGACATATTTGAATCATTAAATTGATTATTGCTGTTACAGCAATCATTTTCTGAACAGTGCAATAAATTTATGAAGTATATTTTAGTGGTATCAGAGTTACATTATATAAAATTAGGAGGCATTTAGTTAACACTCTCATTTTATAGATGCCATGAATCAGGCCAAAGAGTGCATTAAAATATTCAGGTGAAATGGCACACTCAAACTATTTTATTTCCCCCATGATTAATACATTCAAACAAACAAACAAAATTTAATGCGACTCAATTAATTATTTTTTCTATTGCCAAAATCTTCAAAACAGACACAAATACCATGAGCAGAGGAGCTTCACTGTCAATGTTTAAATAATGAAAGTCTTTTGGGGGTGAATTCATGACTATCTCCCTGTTTTTCTGTGGAAAATCTGACTTTGAGGTGACATCATCAAGGGAAAAAGATAACAAGTTTTAAAATGTAAATAACTGCAATCAGTAACCACTTGGAGGAAACACTGAAAAAATAAATGGTCTAGCCACCCAAATCATTAATCAATTAATAAATAATCATGATTAATAGACAATCATAAAATCTGATTTCCAAAGTATTTAATCAACTAATATGTATCAAGCATCTACTAGGGTAAGAAGCTGTGTGGAGTGATGGGGGTACATTGGTGAGGAAAACAGACATTGTCCCTGCCCCCACGAAGTTCACAATGTATTCAGGATAACAGACAATAAACAAGGCATAGTATTTAGGGTTGACAGTGTTAAACTTATGTATACTAAAAAATTAGTCATTCTTGATCTGAAATTCAAATTTAACTGGGTGTCCTACATTTTTATTCCTTAATCTAGCAACACAAGACAATAAGTGTGTGTTTGTTTGTTGTGGGGGAAAGGAAGAGATTTACTATTGGGTCGAATAGTAAAAGCTCACCCTTAGACACTCCACTTAAATTAAGATGAGAAAGAGCCATCCAGAATGGAAGGAGGTGGAAAGGTAGGATGTTGTAGGTGAGACTGAGTATAGAGAATTCCAGACAAAAAGAATAGCATATCCAGACTCGGCACCCATAGCTCAGTGATTAGGACGCTGGCCACACGCACTGGGGCTGGTGGGTTCGAAGTTGCTACAATGAAAAAAGAGCTGGGTGTAGTGGTGGGCACCTACAGTCCCAGCACTCGGGAGGCTGAGGCAAAAAAATAACTTGAACCCACGAGTTTGAAGTTGCAGTGAGCTATGATGCCACAGCACTCTACCAATGGAGACATAGTAAGACTCTGTCTTGAAAGAAAAAACCCAAAATAGTATGTCCAAAGGCCTTGAGACATCCAATCATTAAATAGTATTGACTGAGTGTCTATTGTTAGCCAGGGATCAGGCACTGGGGATTCAGTGGTGAGCACACCAGAAGCACCCCCTCTCTTCATGGAGATGTTTGAAGGACCAGTTGAGGGTATCAAGACACTATAGCAGATGCATCATTTTTAGCAAGGCATGAAAGATTATCCAACTGTATCATTTTTATTTCCTTAGCTGCTAATGTGAGCCTGAGAAAATGAAAATGTTTATTTTTGTTGTTGAATTCATATAACCATTTATCTTCATCTTGGCCGGGGTGGGGAGAGGGAGAACAGAAACTGAGACATGACCTTTCATTATCTTTTACAATAATTGACTTTGGGTTACTCATCAAGAAGATGCCTCCAATTCAATGAGAAGTGACAAGAACTGAAATCTAAATAATTCAAGTGGGAACAAAAGGCAAAATGCAGAAAAACATCCACCACCACTTGTTTGATCCATTAGGTCCTAAGAATAGAAGAGATGCTCTGGATATGAGAAAGAAATGAAAAAGTGGATAAATTCTAGCAATGGAGCCACCTTCTAAGAAGTTACAAGAAAACCACGTAAACCTTATACTTCAGAGAGTTGCCTTTTTATTCTGAACATGTCAGTTTATTTTGAACAAAAAAGTGATTCTTGTGGATAAGTGCACAAAGCCATTCCTTTTTATCACAGAAGCTAAGGTAGATTTTTCGGCCTTGACTGTTATTTCTCTGATAATGTACATGTTATTAATTATTAATATACATGTTTTCCTCTAGTTTGTGGGGGAAATCAGAGGCTAGCTCCCAGGCCTTTCGTTGAGTTTATTATGTGCAAATTTAAGGGGGAAAATGAACTTCTGATTACTGCTCATTTTTTAATTTGCTCATTTGAAAGCAATTTTAAAATTGAATTTATATTCCAAAGTACCATAGACTTTTCTTAAAGTATATCTTTGGAAATATTCTTACTTGGATTATTTTATCAGTTAATAGCTTAAAACAAACTCTATTAGGATGATCATGATGTGACAATCAGTAATTCAGAGACTAGTTGTATCAGACTAACCTTAAATACACATGGTAGTCTATTTCTCCTGCATGTTGCTATCTTTAGGGAATATTGACATTTTATTTAGTATACTGGCTATACCACTCAGGTTCATATCAATTGCCAACTTGACAGGCTTGGAATCCATCCCACCATCTCAGTCACTGATAAAAAATATTAAACAGAATAAGTTCTAAAATAGAGCTCTCTGTCAGGCTATTGGAAATATTGGATTTTATTGCTAAATAAATCAATACCCAATTACTTTATTTTGCATACATATAACTCTAAATTTATCTACAAGTTTCTAATGAAAGCCCCTGCGCCTTGCATACATCCATACAAAAGTTAGTAGTAATGAAAAAGAATCTCTACATTTGGGTCCAAAATTCTAATGCACATTTTAAAACAGAAGCAAAGTTGTCCACAGGACAGTACCTAGAATTGTTAAGTGGCATCAAAACTATGTCTTATCTATATAGACCTGAAGGAGGGATTTTGCAGAGGAGAAAACATTTCATTCTTTTTCAATAGTTTTCTTTCATTTTTTTCATGTTCCAAATGTCATGTGTTTATTTTATTTTACACTGATGCAAAACCGAAGATTCCTCTGTCAGCACAGAGACTGATGTATGTTTTAAACAGTGCTGAAAAGTGGTAAGGGACATGCAGTGTGTGGTGTAAAAACTGGAGGGCTGGGTCCTGATGCTGTTGTGACTGAGGAACACGTTTCAATTAACACTGCGGAACTGAACAGCAATGTGGCACAGACACAACAACTTCCAGGCCTTCCTTCAAGCACCTTGCTTAGGGTGGAGCTTGCATCCTATCTCTAGCCTACAGCATGGGGAGCATTACAATTCTTTGGAAGATTAAAAAGTTCATTCACACTTTTGAAATGTCACAGAATAATTTTAAGGCCCATACACAGTGGGTTCATTTCTCTTCACTTTCAGGGACAAATCTGATGTTCTACTCAAACAACATTAAGCTTCCACTTCAAATCCCAACCCACCCTTGTGACCTCCTGCACTGAAGTTCTTCCCATCCATTAAAGCTGCTTACATCTTTTTATTGTTATTACACTGATGCAATGTATATGTATCTTTGTGAAAGTAAGTAAATATTTCTTGAGGTACATTACTAGAAGTTGCTTTGCTAAGCTCATTTAGAATTTTTGCTGCGGCTGACAAAACGTACTCTGGCTAACAGTGAACAGATCTGTTATAGAGACATTTACCTATAGCTATACCCACACAAACACACAGACAGCGAGGTCTATAAATTATGTGTTCATATCTTTATTCAGTTTTTATGTCTTTTTCACATTGGTTTGTAGATGTTTATTATGTTTTTAAGACATTAACGGGCACACATATTACAAATATGTATTCTAGTTCATCATTTGAAAAAACACAAGTTAAATTGCTTAATCTTTTTAAGGTTTTGAATCTTTTTTTTAGGAAGACCATTAACATCCCCAAATTTTTTTTAAAAAGGCCTCTTAATATTTTCACAGTTTTTCTTAACACTTAGCTCTGTAACCCTTCTAGAGTTTCTTTTCAGGAATGATGTGAATTAGGTATTTAACTTTTCTCCCAAAGGAATAGCCCATTGCCCCACACAATTTATCAAAACACCCAATCTGTTGCCTTTATGTTGGAAGAACAATTTGGCTTAGGTTTCACATTCTTCCCTCAGAAGTGAAAATGTACTGCTTTTCCATCTTCTGAAATTGAATGTCACTCTGGTCAAGTCGAAGGCCAACCTGATTATTTCTGCTCTTGTAAGTGACTTGAATTTTCTACCTAGATGCCCCCATAATTTTTTCTTTAAGCTTGACATTCAGAAACTTTACCAGATTACCTCATGGTGTTAATTATTCCAAATGAAATTTTCGTGGGACTCAGTGAATCCTTTAAGTCTTTCTACCCATTGATTACATCATTTTAGGAGAATATTGTTTTACTGTGTTTCAAGATATTTTTCACATGTTTGCTTACATTCAACTTTCATTCATTTCCACAATATCCTCTATAGTCATCATTATATCTTTGTATTTTTTTATTTCCTCAAGTCTATATTCTATGTCCCCAACAATGTTTTCAGTGAAGTTTATTCTATTTTTGTTGCATCTAACGTGCAACACTTTTGTTTCTTTAGTGATTTTATTTATCTATTTAGCATTTCTCCTAAGCATTGCCAGCACACTTTTCATCCTCCTTAATTATTTTACATCTCTTCTATGAAGTCTGGATTCTCTTTCCGAATATTTTTGTTTGCTTGATATTTACAGAGAGAAAGACCGAGAATCCATATCACCAGTAAATCCTTTACAATAATGAAGAACTCATTTAAATTTTATTCTATTTATCTTTGTATTTGTTTAGGGATTATCAACTCTTCCTTGGCTTAAGTTTCCTCTACCATTAAAAAACATTTACCTGGCAGTATTGATGAACATATACCAGTCCCTGCTCCTGCCACCTTTTGATTATCACTCAGATCTTAAAAAGACTGGCTATTAAAGACTAATATTGGGAAAGGGGTGAAAATAAGGTAGAGTACTCAGAGGCTTGTTGCAGTTTAAATCTGGGTTTTGCTCTGGTTATCGACTGGTGCATAGCAAACCACTCCACCACTTAGTGGCTTAAAATAACAACCAGTAATTTTGTTAATATTTCTGTAAACTGGTCAGTGCTCAGTGGGTGCAGCTCATTCCTACTCTATGTGGCATTAGCTGGGACAGCTCAAATGGGGGATTTCAGGATCCTCGTCAAAGATGGGTCACCCACATGCCAGGCAGATCTTGCTGGCTGCTGCCCCTCGTCCAGGTGGAATTCTCCACAGAGCAGTGCGGCTTCCTCATGCCCAGGTGGCCGCGTTCCAAGAGTCAGGGCTCCACAGATTAGGAAATGAAGCTTGTAGCTTCCTAAGGAAACTTTCATAGCATTCGTTCCTCTCTATTCTGTATGTTTAAGGGGTCAGAGGAACTCAGACACAGAGGCGTGCTTCTATAAGGAGTGTCAAAAAGTTTGGGAGCCGTATCTGAAAACTGCTGCAGGTTGTCTCAAGCATCTGTCACCTAATACATTATTTCCTTTTTATGGGAAATATGTCTTTTTGTAGTTCATGGCATTCCAATTTAGGTGCCATAGAGAATGGCCCCACAAAGTGCAGATACATTATGTTTTAATTTGGAAATTACTGCCCTGCCCTCCATCTAAGCCAATAGCCCCCAGCACTGTGTCTGGCTGGATCAAATGGGAGGTCTAGTTTGAGTTTGTTGAGGATTCTCCATACTTTCTTCCAAAAAGGTTGTATTTGCTTTCCTACTAGCAGTGTAAAAGTGTTGGCTCCTCTCCACATTCATGCCAGGATTTGCAGCTTTGAGACTGAGATTGGGGCTATTCTCACTGGGTTTAGGTGATATGTCACATTTGCATTTCTCTGATGATCAGAGATGATGAGTATTTTTTCAAATGTTTGTTAGCCATTCATCTGTCTTCAGCAGAGAGGGATGAATGTCTGCCTCTTCCCCAGTGGTAGATGGGATTGTTTGCTTATCAACTCTTTGTCAGATTCATGCCCTGTAAGTATCTTTCCCATTCTGAAGGTTGTCTTTTTTGCTTTACTTGCTGTGTTCTTAGCTGTGCAGAAGATTTTCAGCTTAATTAAGTTGTGATGACTGCTGAAGTCTTTGTTATAAAATCTTTCCCCTGTCCAACATCATCCAGGGATTTTGCCACAATTTCTTCTAAGATTTTTAACATTTCATGTCTTAGATTTAAATCATTAATCTATCTGGAGTCAATTTTTGTACATGGTGAAAGTTGTAGCTCCCGTTTCAGTCTTTTACATGTGGTTATCCAGTTCTCCCAGTACCATTTCTTGAATAGGGATTCTTTTCCCCACTATATGCTTTTGTTTGGTTTACCAAAGATTAGATGGCAACTAGAGACTGTTTTCATCTCTTGATTGTCTATTCTGTTCCATATGTCTATGTCTCTATTTTCATGCAAATATCATGCTATTTTTGATTACTGTGGACTTGCAATATAGCCTGAAATCTTGTAGAGTGATGCCTCTAGCTTTGTTTATTACTAGGAATAGCCTTGGTTATATGGGGAGTTTTCTGGTTCCATACGAAAGGAAACACTACTTCTTATAGTTTTTCCAAGTATGATTTTGGTAATTTAAAGGAGATTGTATTAAATCTGTAGATTGCTGTGGAAAGCATAGACATTGTAATAATTTTGATTCTTTCTAGCTAAGACCATGGTATGTTCTTCCATTTGTTTATGTCTTCTGCTATTTTTCTTTTCTTAGGGTTTCATAATTTTCTTTGTAAAGATCCTTCACCTCTTTTGTTAGGTATATTCCTAACTATTTCATTTTCTTTGAAGGTACTGGGAAGGCAACTTTGTCCTTCATTTGCTTCTCTACTTGGTTGTTGTTGATATGTACAAAGGCTACTGATTCATGGACCCTGTGACATTACTGTATTCCCTGATCACTTCCAGAAGTTTTGTGGTTGAATCTCTGGGTTTTTCTAAATATAAGATCATATCATCAGCAAAGAGCTTGATCTTCTCTGTTCCCATTTGGATGTCCTTTATATCCTTCTCTTGCCTGAATGCATTGGCTAGAACTTCTAGCACAATGTTGAATAATAGTGGCAATAGTGAACATGTTTATCTGGTTCCAGTTCTACATGGAAAAGCTTCCAGTTTTAATCCATTCAGTATGATGTTATTTTTCATTTTTTAATAGATGGTTTCAATTAGCTTAAGAAATGTGCCACCTATGCCTATATTCTTAAGTGTTTTTGTCAGAAAAGGATAATGAATTTTATCTAATGCTTTTCCTGCATTTATTAAGAGGATAATATGATCTTTGTTTTTGATTCTATTGATATGGTGAATTACATTTATGGATTTATGTATGTTAAGCCAGCCTTGTATCCCTGGAATGAAGCCTACTTGCATGTGATGTATTTCTTAATGTGTAGCTTTAATCTCTTAATTAAGATTTTGTTGAGTATTTTTGCATTGATATTCATTTAGTAATATTGGTCTACAATTCTCCTTTTCAGTTTGGTCCTTTCCTGGTTTTGGAATTGGGATGATGTTTGCTTCATAGAATGAAGGGGAAGATTCCTTCCTTGTCAATGTTTTGGAATAGGTTCTACAGTATACACATAAACTTGTCTTAGAAGGTATTACAGAATTGTGATGTAAAGCCATCTGGTCCTGGGCTTTTTGTTGTTGTTGTTGTTGTTGGAAGCTTTTTTATTGTTTCTACAATCTCAGTACTTGATATTGGTCTGTTAAAAAAGATCTATTTCTTCCTGGTTAGGTCTATGGAGATGGTATAATTCCAGGCATTGGTCCATTTCCCCCACATTGGTAAATTTCTGGGAATAGAGTTTTTAATAGTAGTCAGAAATATTTTCCTATATCTCTGTATTCATTTCTGATTGAGGTTATTAAACATTATACTTTTCAATTTCTGGTTAACCTGACCAATGTTTTATTGAGTTTATCTTTGCAAAGAACCAACTTTTTGTTTCATTAATTTTCTGAATGATTATTTTGTTTACAATTTCATTTATTTCTGATTTAATTTAGGTTATTTCTTTTCTTCTACTAGGTTTGGGGTTGTATTGCTCTTCCTTTTCCATTTATTTAAGATGATTCATTAGATTGTTGATGTGCTCTCTTTCTTTTTTTTTGGATGTAGGCATCTAACGTGGGTGTAGATCAAAGTACCCTGCTGAACTCCCCTCTTACTCCTGTCTCTCTCTTTCTATTCCTCTCTTCTTTTGTCAATCTTTCCTTTTATCCCCCCTTTCCTTTTCCTTTTCTCTTTTTCTGTCTTTTACCCCCTTCTTGCTCTTTACTCTTCTCTTCCTTTTGGTCTTATACCCAAAGGACACTTCAACATCTAAATTCAGAGACAAGGCAACTTAAATAGGAGGAGGAAGTGAAAGGAAAAAGTACAGTAAGGAAGCAAAAAGAAAACATTCCTGTAGAAGAACCAATAGAAAAATACTGGCAGTATGAAAAACCAGAATAGAGCAACTCCCTCAACGCATCATGAGGTAAGTACCACAGAGGATTCCACCTATAAAGAAATGACAGAAAGGGAATTTAAAATATGGATGGTAAAAACAATGAAGGAAATTTCTGAGAAAGTGGAAAATAACCAAATGGAAATCCAAAACCAGAACCAAATAAGAAATGAAAAATATGAAGAATATAGAAAGGATACAGTATAGCTTAAGGAATTGAATCAGTCAATTAGGGAACTTAAAAAAGCAGTAGAAAGTATAGATAACAGATAGATCATACAAAAGAAAGAATCTCAGAGCTAGAGGATAAAGCTCTTGAGCTAACACAGATAGTTAAAGAGGCAGTAGAGAGAGAAATCAGAACATTCACTGAGAGAATTATGGGAGTTCATGAATCATCAAATACATGACATATTTTTCCTAGAAGAGCAATAAAAATTCCCAAGTATGCCAAAGATTCCAACACACTGTTTTTAGAGGGATATCAAAACCCAGGTCATCTCAACTCAAACAGAGCTTCTCCAAGACACATTGTTATGAATCTGTCTAATATCAAGGCAAAAGAGAAAATTCTGCAAGCAAGAAGGAGTAAGCACTAATTGACCTACAGGGACAAATCTATCAGGGTGATAGCAGACTTCTCAAATGAAACTTTTCAAGTCAAAAGAGAATGGTCATCTACTTTTAACCTTAAAACAATTTTCAGTACAGAATTCTATATCCTTCTATGCTAAGCTTTAAAATTGATGAAGAAATAAAATCTTTTATTGATATGCAAATATTGAAAAAGTTTGCCACAAGACCAGCTCTACAGGAAATACTTCAAACTGTTCTACACACTGACCACAATGGATCACCAGCAAAGTAAGCACCCAGAAATCAAAGGACAGAACCTAGCTTCCACAATGATCCAAAAGATAAAACTAAGCAATGGACTTTCACAAAATTAGATGAACAGAACTCTACCACACTTATCAATTCTCTCAATAAATTTAATGGCTTGAATTCTCAACAGAAAAGGCACAGGCTGGTTGATTGGATAAAAAAGCACGAGCCATTCATGTGCTGTCTACAGGAAACTCATTTAACCTTGAAGGGCAAAGCAAGACTTAAGGTGAAGGGATGGAAAACAGTATTTCAAGTAAATGAAAATCAGATCAGGAGGGGTTGCACTCTTATTCTCAGATACAAGTAAATTTACAGCAACTAAGTTAAAAAAAAAAAGACAGAGACGAACAGAACACTTCATATTGGTCAAAGGAACAATACAACAAAAGAACATTTCAGTTGTACTTTTTGTGCACCCAACTTAAATGCTCTCAGATTCATGAAACAGACCTTAATTGGTCTTAGGAATATGATATTCTATAACACCTTAATAATAGGGGACTTTAACACTCTTCCTACAAAGGTGGATAGATTCTCTAAATAGAAACTAAACTAAGATACAAGGGACTTAAATATGACCTTAGAACATCTGTGCTGAACAGATATATTTAGAACTCGCCATCTCAAAGCTAAGGTATAGACACATTCTTCTCATTAACCTATGGAACATTCTCCAAAATAGATCATATCCGAGGACACAAATCTAATCTCAATAAAAGCAACAGAATAGAAATTATACCTTGTACCTTCTCAGCCCACAAGACGTTAAAGATGGAACTCAACTCCAAGAAAAATTTTCATTCCCACAAAAAGGCATGGAAAGTAAACAACCTTATGCTGGTGACAGTTGTGTCAAGGAAGAGATAAAAAAGGAAATCATTAGCTTTCTTGATCATAACAACAATGAAGACATAAGCTACCCAAACCTGTGGGACACTGCAAAAGTGGTCCTAGGAGGGAAATTTATTGCATTGCTTTACAAAATTGAATCTTCTCATCCTTTCTCATTGTAGGTCTCATTTTTTTAGGGTTGCCTTTTTGGTCCTTTACTAAAGATTTTTCTTCCAAGTTATCTTGTGCAGTTATTAGTTAAAGCTGTACTAATCATTTTATATTTTTGAAATGTTATTGTCAGCAAAATAAATTTTCCCATTATAACTTTTATTAACTATTGCTGAAGTCTAAAAAGTTACTGATTTTTGTTTGTAAATCATCTGTCCAGCCAGATTTCCAAATTCTCTAATGTTTGCTATCGGAGTCTCTTATATTTTCTAAGCAGACAATCATATCAGCTTATCTATTAAGTATTTCATTTTTATGTTCCTATTTTAAATTTCTATGATTTCATGTTTTAAATGTCAACTTATCCCTGTATTACAGATAAAATAAGCTGTCATGTCCATTTTTTGTGAGTAATTACACGTGTTTTGGGCTTTGGCTTAATAATAATACCATAAAGTTGGTATTATCTGTTTTCACAATCTATAGCTTCAGTGTAACTCACACCTAAAATCTCAGTAAGAATTCATTCTTTATGATGAATATATGGTTATATTAAACCTGCCATCTTGATGAAATGAGAAAGCTGACTTGAAGATGTTGACTGACTTGCTTATTGGTAAAAATAAGTGAAAAGTCTCACAGATGCAAAAGTGGACAGCTAATTAGCACAAGGGGCAATGCCCAAAAATCTAAATGGTCAACTCTTGCATCTGTGAGGTTTAACTCCACTTGGAAAATATTCTGAACTCTATAAAAGCAAAGTAGGCAAGTGAGAATGAGAATGGGGCTAAAGAAGAAAAAGGATACACCTCCAAACATATGAGGGTGAATTGTTAATTTAATGGTCTCAAATATAGCATGCTCACATGAATGACATTCGATCAGATTTGACCATTTAACTGCCATTCTGAAAATAAGTCATTTGGCACAGTTTTCAGAGTTTGACTTTCATATTTCCAATTTGAATTAATCACTTTTAGAAAAAATAGATGAAACTATATAATGGTTCTGATACTGCAGATTTCCAGCAAGAGGGTGGTCTGGATTTTATGTGTCTCATTTCATGTAGGAATTTACTGGGCACTCACTCTATTTTCTTTTGAAATGAGAAACTTTTGCTGTTAACCCATGAGGAAATTCTAAATGGTGAAACGATTTCGACATATTCCCTTCAACACTGACTGCCATTCTGGCAATGAAAAACATGATGTATTTGAGAATCCCTGAGACAGAAAAATTGATAAGAGCTCCCAACTTCTTTCCCATAAACAACCAATATTTTAAAGCTATTAACACAGGAGCCAGGCATTCAAAGACAGTTCATTTATCATTTAATAGCTATGAAAGTTGTCAGCCCTGCAGTCAGGCTCTAAAAAATGGGCCCTGAGTTCACCATGTATTGCTGAACAGCTGCTCTTTCCCAAACTTTTAATCAGATTCCCTAAGCATTACAAGCCCCAGCAAGGCAGAGCCCACATAAAACCTGCAGTAAGCCTGCCATGTAAATTCATTACAAAGCCCAAGTAATATGAACAGATTATATTCTCCAGGCCAAGAGAGAGCTTTTAATTTAGACCAAAATTATGATTGCATATTGATTTGGCCCCTTGTTCTCTGAAAAGATTTTTTCTCAGAAAAGAATTCAGAATTGATAACCTGAAATAAAAGGCATTTTCTTGGTTGTTCAGAATGAGAAGTCAGGCTTAAGTGTATTGGAAAGAAAATACACTTTAAGATGAAAAATTCTTAATCCAGAACTCCTGAAACTATTTATAGTATTTTTTCTTTTTGTTTTGATGCACCATTTTTCCTCCCGCAGGTGAGAGCCATAGTTTTCTTCAACTCTAAAAGAAGTTTACAACCCTGCACCAAAATGTTAGCATGCAATGTTTTAGCTCATGTTATTAGAAGGTGGTTATGGCCACCTTTGGAAATCTTACCTCACTTGAGGTCAAAGTCATGATCAGTTCTTCACATAGGCAGCCTTGATACCTAGATGTGAACTACCCTGGGTCATTAGGCACCATCTCTTATGCCACTGGTTACTACACTATCAATGGCCCATAAGACATTACAGGGCATCAGATAGAGACAAACGGCATCCATATATAATGATAAAGGGGCAATGTATCAATCAGAAACAGGATCAGTTAGTCATAAGAATCACAGAATTAGACATTGCAAGTCATCATCCCACCTTTGTGTAGTGGAGCAAGAGCAAGAATTAGTCATCCTACCAAAATTGAGTAGTTTTAAATTATCCTAAATGTGAGTATAGATTTAGGGGGTGGGTGCTAAATCCTTCAAAATTTCCAGACCCACTGCATAACGACACCTTTTGTGCGAAGGATGTGGATAAACATCAAGCACATCAATCTAACCTCTGGATACCGTTTGCTTTTTTTTTTTTTTTTTTTTTCTTTTTTTTTTCCGTTTGCTTTTATATGCAGGCCTGCCTACAGGAAAGGCTGCTTTTATCATATGATCTTTGGAGTACTTGAAATCCTGATGACAGTAATTTCCTGTGATGAATTAATAACGTTGGTGCTGATTATGATTCAGCTTCCTAAGTTGCTTGACTATAGAAAGAAAATGAACTGATTGTACCAGCATGGATATATATTCTGATCCTTGGGTCAGTAATTTATTAGTCTTTATTATATCAGCACTCTCGTTCCACCTCTCCCGCATGTGCATTTTGCTTATTGCCAGTCACCCTCTTAGGACATGACTGGTCATTCAGGGCCCAGACTAGAAAAACGTCACTAGACCCTCCAATCTAGAGACAAAATTCCAAACAGAGGGCTAAAATGAATACGTAACTACTGTAACTTGGTGATGATATATAGCAGACAATAGAAATTAATACCTTCTCTAACCCTCTTTCAAAACTGGTTGTTGTCTAGGAAAATCAGTTCAAAGTCATTTGTGAACATAAAGGACGTTTGTAAAAACATCACCAGTGCACAGCATAACAATAATTGGTGTGGTAGAGAATGTTCCCTCCTTTGTGGAGGAGCCTCCTAGGCAGCAGAGAAAACTGAACAGGTGGATTTCTAGTGTGGGTCATACATCTGAGGTAAAAGCACAAGGTAATCAGCATAGAGAGCAAAAGAATCTAGGAAGACAAAGGGAAAGAAGGAGAGCCTTCAGCGTAAACACGACAAGTTCCACGACTACAGACATGAAAGCTTAAGAAGAGAGAGCCCAAAATCCTGTGGAGGAAAACTGGAGGGGCCCCCAGGAAAGTGCTTTACAAGTTTCCCAATTGGTAGGTATCCTTTGCACAGTTTGAAATTGTTACACAGTTAGAAATCAGGTATAGACTGATTTCAGTATTTCTATACCAAATCGAAAAGAATGATCTGTTGATAGAGTCTTTTGCACCATTTTGAGAAACATACATGGCAATTTGACTAAAAATGGAATTGCTTATTTAACAGCTCTATTGCTATGTCTCCACTCCCTCACTGTACATTGTCTCTTCCTCCAGGACCGTTGGTATCCATCATCTTTGAATATTATAGTGAATTAGGGAGTCATTGGTTCTACCTGATTTCCCCTCACCTCCATTAATCATCATGATTAATATTGTTACAATCACTCATTAGATTTATGAATATGCCTACCAATTTGTTTGCTCAATACTCTTTGCTTGTCACTTCTTTTTGAGTTCAGGTTCCTATTCCTATTTAACCACATTCTTTGGGAGCTCTATCATTGATGATCTATGAGTGGAACATGATCTGAAAATACCAGAGTGCCAAAAAAATGTATGCACATTTAAAATGAGTTTTGAATTACAGGAGCAATGTATAGTATGACATTCTTAGCACCTCTTATAATTGCAGTAGTCAAATGCATTTGTATTCATCTTTCGTTATCAGTATATGTTGAGTATTAGAATTTTAATACAGGTTTTTCCTTTCTTAAAAAGCTTATGCATTCTTTTTGGCACCCTCAGTATATAACATCTACTTTTTTTGTGTGAGGTGGGGTCTTACTCTATAACCCTGGCGGGAATGAAGTGGCACTAACACAGCTCACTGCAAATTTGACCTCCTGGGCTCAAGTGATCCTCTTGCCTCAGCCTCCCAAGTGGCTGGGACTACAGATATGTCCACCAGAGCTGACTAAGGTTTAAAAAATCTTTTTGTGGCTCGGCACCTGTGGCTCAATGGGCTAAGGCGCCAGCCACGTACACCTGAGCTGGTGGGTTCAAATCTAGCCCGGGCCCACCAAACAACAATGATGGCTGCAACCAAAGAATGGCCAGGCGTTGTGGCGGGTGCCTGTAGTCCCAGCTACTTGGGAGGCAGAGGCAGGAGACTCGCTTGAGCCCAGGAATTGGAGGTTGCTGTGAGCTGTGATGCCACAGCACTCTATCCAGGGCGACAGCTTGAGGATCTGTCTCAAAAAAAAAGAAGTTCATGCTAACTATATGTCCTTTACTTGTCTTTTCTTGTTTAATGACATTAGTCCAATTCCCTCCTATAATACGGGAAGTCCTGTCTTCATTCTCCTATAAGGAATTACCAAGTTTTGACCAGACCTGTTTTTTCCCCATAGTATAGGGGAAAATACTTTTTTTTTTTTTTTTTGTAGAGACAGAGTTTCACTTTATGACCCTCAGTAGAGTGCCGTGGCATCACACAGCTCACAGCAACATCCAACTCCTGGGCTTAAGCGATTCTCTTGGCCTTCTCTGTAGCCGGGGCTGGGTTTGAACCCACCATCTCCGGTATATGGGGCCGGCGCCCTACTCCTTGAACCACAGGCTCCCCTAGAGGAAAATACTTTAAGTAGGATGACTGCTTCAATCAATCTTGAAGTAAAAGAGGATTTTACAGGCTCTGTTTGGCAGTGCCCGTCAAGCAGCAGGCACCTGAAAAATGGGAGCCATTATTATATCTTCCTTAAGGTGCTAACTTTGTTACAAGAACACACTGCAGGGGAAGAAGATAAATGAAGGGCAGGCAGCCTTGAGTCCTATTTAGCACCAGCTCTGCTATTTCTAAGTGATATAACCTTGGTTAAATCACTTAACCTGAGAACTTCCATTTCCTTACTAGAACATAAGAACACTCCCAACTTTCTAAATGGGGCTGTAATGAGAAATAAATGACCTAATATATGTGACTATGAAGGTACTTTGAAAAGTTAAAAACATACATAAACATCAAGCAATAATTTTATATATAGTATCAGTTGCAAGAAATAGGAGTTTACAGGTACACTGTTAGAGAACTTCAAATAACTCAATTTATTTCAACTATAACTGAGTTCACTTAAAAGTTTTTCTGAAATAGACAAAAATCTCATTTTACCAATTTATTAAATCATTTATAAAAACCAGCCAGTGAATACCACTTATATTATTCCCCTCAACTTAGTCAATTCACCAATATAATAATCACCATTCACAGCGTATAGTAATTTTTGGATAATATGTAGCTAAAAGGTATTTACTAAAGAAAAAGAGTTGGTTTAAATATCAACACATTCATCTGTACCACAGTGTCAAATTAGCCTAATATCTTAAGGTACAAAAGGATGAAAGACTACTTAAATAGTGGGAAGTCAGTGTTTTTAAAACAAATTCTTTCATTACTATAGACATAATATCACCATTAAGACTATGAAAATGATAATTTTTAAAAAAACAGCAAAAAGACGGCCATTTTGAATTCTTCTGTGCCCTTGCTCCCTGGCTGAAATAAAGCTCTTCCTCTTAAAAAAAAAAATAATAAAATAGCAAAGAAAGTAAAACTTCTACTCACAAAATGGTGCTGCCTCAAGTTATTTATTTCCAAGAGAGAAATTCTATACATAGGGCCTGTCACGTAAAAATGTTTTATTTCATGGAGCACAATGACAGAAGATACACTTCAAAATCAAGGTAATTCAGAAAAAAAACAGATTCTTCAGTTCAGACCTATGATTCTTTTTCTTTTTGCTTATTATCTAAATCATGTTGCAAGCTGTGTCCTATATAAGGCTCACTAATTGTAAGCTTATACCCGGGAAGCCAGTCTCACCCTGATCCACCTGACACCTTCACTCACAACACTAGAAAAAGGCAAAGGCAGAGATAGTAAGTATTCCTCAAGAAATAGTCCATTTGCTCCCCTTTACTCAGAACCCCATCCCCACCCCAGCAGTTAGGGAGGCCATAAGGAAGTTACGTACAATGAAACATAAGCAGAAATGATGCTACTTCCAGGCTAAAACTGAAGTCCTGTTTGTGGTTCCATAGGCTCTCTTGTCTATCTAGACCATTGGCCCCCAACCTTTTTGGCACCAGGACTGGTTTCATGGAAGCCAATTTTTCCATGGAAGGCTGAGGGGCAGAGCTCAGGTGGTGAGGCCAGGGGTGGGAGTGGCTAACGCATGCAAATACAGATAAAGGTGCTTTTGCTGGATTTCTGCTGTGTGGCCCAGGTTCCTCAGTTTCCTGGAAGACAATTTCTCCATGGGGGTGGGGGTGGAGGGATGGGAGGTGGAGCTCTGCCATCCAGCTCCTAACAGGAACTGGGGTTAGGGGCTGCAGTTCTAGATGGTACAGTTACACAACAGTGGGGTTTCTGCCAGTCTGAGTCCCTGGATGACAGTTTAGTTCAGAATTCTGCAGACCTGCACTGGACATGCATGGGGAAAGACAATTTTGTTGGGTTAAGCCATTGAGCTGTTGGGGCCATTACCGTAAGACAACCTCATCTACTCTAATACAAGTCAATCAAAAATACTGTATTTATCATCTTAAAATTATATGCAATAGCTGGTCCTCCACATCCATGGGCTCCACATCCAAAGATTCAACAAACTGTGGGTAAAAAATACTCTAAAAATAAAAGAATACAAAAATAAAAAAATATTATATAACAACTATTTACATAGCATTTACACTGTAGTAAGTATCACCAGTAATCTTGTAGATGATTTACAGTTATATAGGAGGACATTCATAGGTATATTCAAATTTTATATCAGGGGCCTGGGCCCATCTTTGAATTCTGGTTATTTGTGGATAACCCGGAACCAACCCCCTCTGTGGATACTTTCTCAGTATGTCCAACTTTCTTGACCATAAAGTTGTTGAGGTCAGGAGAGTATCTCAACCATTAAACAACCCTACTTCATTGTCCCTGAAAGTGCCAACCACAGCAGAGAGAAGCCAATTTTCAAATGACTCAATGAACTTGAGAAAATTTCTAGCCTGTAGATTAATACAAAGTTAGAAGCCACTTAGTAGCCCACTTCAAAGTTCATAAGATTGGCGGCGCCTGTGGCTCAGCAAGTGGGGCGCCGGCCCCATATACCAAGGGTGGCGGGTTCAAGCCCAGCTCCAGCTGAACTGCAAAACAAAAACAAACAAACAAAAAGAATATTACAAAGTTCATAAGACACTATCTTATAAAAGTGCAAATCCACCTATGAAAGAATCCAAATCATAAAGGGCTGGCCAAAAGCTAATTCCGAGCCAAGCTACCACATGCAGTATTATAAATGGAGTAATAGAGAAATTACGTGGAATCAACATTGCTAAACAATGCCATGAGACTCTTGGGCCCAACTAGGCCTCCAAATTAAGTACACCCCCTTCTGTCTCCTACCCAAGCATTAAAAGTTAATAAATCATACTTCTCAAAAAAATTCCAAGCTCATTGGGACCTCTCAAATGTCCATACCCCATTTCCCAAAATAACACGCAGGCTTTCTGGTTGGGGGTCAACTATTTTAACCTTAAGATCACTGCAAGAGTTCTTGGAGACTGTGAACCGCCATGATACAGTAAGACTGAATGCACTCCTTAAAAAGTCTGCATCCATCTACTTGTGCTTCAAATTTTTTAATTACAAACACACACATACACAAACAACCTGCAAACATACACAAACGACCTGCAAAGAACAAAATCTACAGCTAAATGTCCTGATGGCTACTGTTTACATAACTTTTGACTTATATAACATGGATTTTGAAGCAGCTAGACCAATTTCAACAGGAAATGGGTTACACAACACCCAGCAGTTTGGAGGAAGGCAGCAGACAAAGGAGAAACGAAATTGTTCCTACTTCTACGTCTATAATAAACCTCCTACCCATAATCTGGCCTTCGTCCCATAGCTTTCAGTCACTATCTCCAACTTCCTTCACATCTTTGCTATAAAACCCACCTTCTTAAACCTCTCATCAAGTCACTTCCTGCTTAAAATTCTTTAAAGTTTCCTACTCACTTCCTGCTCCAAATCCTTTAAAGTTTCCTGCTGTGGAGAATAGTCACAATTCCTCCTGTTAGTGAAAGCTTGCCAATGTATCTTCCCAGATTTTCCCACGACATGCCTTCCACATGCATGCTTCTCCCAAAATGGTTTTCTTACATACAAAGAGTGCTCCTCTGTGTTTTTTCACTAAGCCATTCCCTCTACCTGGAATGGCTTTTCCCATTTACTCTGCATATAAAATTTACAGCCTACCTTCCCTTTCTTAAGCCACTAACCAAGTGGTTATCCACTTGAAAGAGTATTTTGGATATAATTGGTTAAGTAAACAAATTAACTCCATTTGGGGTTTTTTCCTGTCTATTGATAGGATAGGCTCTCGCTCTGTCATCCAGGCTAGAGTGCAATGGCATCATCATAGCTCATCATAACCTTGAATTTCTGGGTTCAAGTGATCCTCCTGTCTAAGCCTCCTGAGTAGCTGGGACCACAGGCATGCATCACTACACACAGCTAATTATTTTATTTTTTATTTTTGAAGACAGGGTCTTGCAATGCTGCCCAGGCTGGTCTTGAACTCCTAGGTTCAGGCAATCCTATCCTGGCCTCCCAAAGTGCTGGGATTACAGCCATTGAGTCACCACATCCAGTCTTGTTTATACTTTTCAAAGGTACCTTACATTGGATTTCTAATTAACAGCAGTTATCTAAGATGAAAATATTCTCACAATGCATTTCATCTTTTCTGTCTTTATGTATTATCACATGGGCCCGGCGCCTGTGGCTCAACAGGCTAAGGCACCAGCCACGTACACCTGAGCTGGCGGTTCGAATCCAGCCTGGGCCCGCCAAACAACGATGACGGCTGCAACCAAAAAATGGCCAGGCGTTGTGGTGGGCGCCTATAGTCCCAGCTACTTGGGAGGCGGAGGCATGAGACTCGCTTGAGCCCAGGAATTAGAGGTTCCTGTGAGCTGTGATGCCACAGCACTCTATCCAGTGTGACAGCTTGAGGCTCTGTCTCAAAAAAAAAAAAAATGTATTATCACATGTCTTCAGTACTAGAATTATTTGTATAGTATCTCTTGAGTCACTTCCTACACTATATACTCCTTTAGGGCATTTTGCCCATAGCATTCTGCACGTAATTGGTACAAATATCTGCTGAACGAACAGACCCTGAAACGGAAGAATAATAAAACTATAAATTTGGTAGAGTTCTCTCTTTTCTCAAATAGTTCAAAACCTGCACTCTTCACAAGCATATTCAATCCTCAACACATGTACATCTCATTCCTTATACTTCTACAACCCATTTCAAAATTCCTATCCCTAAACTATCTCACTGGCTATGCCTTTATTTTGCTTTCAATGATTCCTTTTAACTGCTCCATGAAGTCCAAAATACTTGGCTTTCAAACTTCTTCCTGACCTAGGCTGGGTGTGGTGGCTCACACCTGTTATCTTAGCACTTTGAAAGGATGAGGCAGGAGTATCTCTTGAGCCCAGGAGCTCGAGACCAGCCTGAGAAACATAGGAAGACTTAGTCTCCACCAAAAACTAAAAGTCAGGTTGGCATAGTAGCATGCATCTGTAGTTCCAGCTACTTGGAAGGCTAAGGCAGGAGGATTGCCTGAGCCCAGGAGTTCAAAGCTGCAGGGAACTATGACTGATAACATCAAAGCACTCTAGCCTGGGTGATAGAATTCTTAGAACCTCTTTTTAAAAAAAAAAAAAAAAAGCAAACAAACATGAAAACCTTAATGACTTTTCTCCTCCTTACCTGTTAGCCTTTTTCCTCCACTGCTCTTCACATATACCTTTCTTTCAGACTGGACATTATCACCACATGCCCTATAAACGCCATGCCTGAAACTGCTTTTTAGTTCCCTTCATTTAGAATCTCTCCTATTTACTCCCTGCCTCTGCAAATCCTGTCGATCCACCTAGGGTAGTGGTTCTCAACGTTTCTAATTATGTGTCCCTTAATACAGTTCCTGTGGGTCACGACCCACAGGTTGAGAACCGCTGACCTAGGGCTAGAAAGCCTGCCCTGACTGCCCAGCCCACACTGATTGAGACTGCTTATGACTTCAGATGCACTGGTAGTCTACTACACAATCTAGGGCTTCCTTATGTCCTTTTATGGTACAGATGATGCATGGTGTACCATTTAGTTTCACATGTGTGTGCCCTCAAAGGCAAGCATCACATGTGTTTCACATTCATGCCTAAAACTTAAGCACAAAACATAGGCTCAAATGACTATCTGTTAAGTTTTCAACAAACATTCCTGGGAGAACACAGGCTACCTGTATGTGGTACAGCAGAAAGGCAAAGGACCTGTCAGAGTACAATGTACCTCTTAAACAGCCATGTAAGCTTGTTAAATTTCGGTCTTCCAAGCTACAAAATGAAGACAACAAACAGTATCCATCTCAGAAAAGCTGCTGTGAAGATGAGGGGCAGGAAATTAAAGACTAGCAAATATGGAGATCTTTCATTAAAAAACACATAGTGCAAAAATAAATCTGAAGCACATTTCTCACAATAAGTACACATCATTGTTTTAGTTCACAAAATGTTAGCCTGAATTTTTTTTTTTTCAATATACAAACCCATGAGAAGAAAAAGCAAAAGTCTTATTAACCTTGTACAGGAAGCAAATGTGATACAATGTTAACACTCTAGGTAAGACTACTTCTCCATGTCCTCAATGTGAACATTCACATTAACTGGAACTGACTTTTACTCATTGGTTCCTAGTTGAATTTTCTAAAGATGACAAGTAGTGAAGCTTTATAATCAGGACCTACTTTTCTATGGAGACTTAAAAATACAGTCCCACCCCCAAAAAAGTATCAGTAAGAGAGCCTTTATCTGCCTCCCACAAACCTTTTAAAAGACTAAGGTCTCGTCATCAAGCATGCACAACCACAGTAGAGTCAAGGCATCGGAGTAAACTCCTTAGAGGCTGCAGAGGGTTTAACCCTGCACCTGTTTAAGCCAAAAGATTTTCCTTGTGGGGGGCATATTTCAGGAAGACACTGACAAGCTTGAAAAACAGTTCACAAGCACACCCACATGATGATGATGGCTGTCAATCTGTTCTAAGCCACTGGATACAGCAAAACAGAGGACTGGGAAGCATTGCTGATAAAAGCAGCAATTGCTTAGTGAAAAACTGGAAGTAATCTAAATATCCAACAAAAGGGAATGGGAAATGTAAACCAAAAGAAGAGACTGATACATGATTACATGGCCATCAAAACAAAAGATTCAATGGCCTGGAAAGGTTTATTTAAGAGTTCTGGGGGTTGGGAAAAGGAAGCTGCATAATAGCAGCTCATTTTTGTAGATTATCCCCCTAAAACATAAACATCAACAGAATGGTTAACACCAAATAATTGGCAGTAGTTCTCTCTCTCTCTCTCTCTCTCTCTCTCCAGTGTATCTCTAGGTGGACAACATTATACCCCTCATTTTCTTATCGTTTTGAGGATGTATTACTTTAAAAGATTTTGTATTTTTTTAAAAACGATTTTATTTTAAAGAGAAGCCATTGGTACAAACAGAAAGCTATAAAAAATAATTCTGAAGGTGAAATAATTCTGAAATAGGATTTTCTTCGAATAAACAAAGCCCTAAATCAGATAACAATGCTGAAAAGAGAGTTATCTATGAACTAACCTAGCCCTGGTAACTCTATTCTTTGCCTAAGGAACACTTTTCTAGTCAGGGTCAAAAAACTGAGAAGTCAAAAAAATATATAACAATGAGAAGTCATCTCCCAGTGACCAAACCAGACATCCAAACATAAGGACCCAAAAAAGGACTATCTATTGCTAATCTATTAAAAAAAAAAATGGGGGAGGGGGGCTTTGCAAAGGCAGGAAACAGTTGAAAATGATAGCTGTGGCCTTTAGAGGCATTAATGTTCAGCTATGTTTCGTTTTCAAGGGAAAGAATATGTTCAATTCTAAAATAAACTTTAATTGAGTCTGATACTTTGCTGGAAATATAAAATGAGGATTTCATTACCTATCATACATCAGGAATTACTCAAGTTCTTTATAAAACATAGTAGGATCTGCCTTTAGGAAAGCCCTGCATACAACAAATCTGGGCGTCTAAAGAGAAATTAATTAATTTTTCCACATTTCCATAGCACAATCTCTCTGAATTTCAGTTTCCTTGAGGTTAAAAGGAGACACTCACAGCTATCAAAATAATATACATAAAATGCCTATTACTGCTAGTCAGAATAAAGGCTCATAGGCAAATATTCTTACTCTTAAGCTACTTCACAAAAATGTAATGCATACAATCCAGTGTGTATTGAAGTAACAGTAAAATGAAAAAACTACCAGCATTTCCAAGAACTCCTTGGGTTACCCACTAAGAGGAGCTCAGATGAAATGCAAGCAGTGTGGTCCTTTACTGAGATAGCCTAAACTCTAATGGTAGGCATATAAGAAGAGAGTTAACAGTATTTCTTGGAAAAGTAAGTAGCCAGAATTAGAGGGAAGTGGTTTAGTTTAAAAGCGACTAGGTTTTGACTTGTTCTATGGGTTGGTAGAGAGCTCCTGTATAGGAGAGAAAAAGGGAACTCTAGGTGGTAAGAGGAAAACTAGATATATGAATAAAATGCATGACGACTTTTCTAGATGAAATAGAAATCAAAGGCCAAAGTAGATAAAGAAATGAAAATAATTAATGATCCCAACAGATAAAAATGATAGGAACATCTTAAAATCCAGGCTCAAAAGTTTCAACAGGGCGAGGAATTGGCTGCAAATTCTAAATCGCATTCATAGATACTTCGTTCAGATAGAGCATCCGCAGCACCATAAAACAGAAGTTACAGTTCTGGAGTCACTCTGCTGAAGGAAAAACAGATGCCAAGCTACTGCAGGAGGGACTGAGAAAGTCAGCGGGACCAGGTGGTTAGTGGGTGTTATCCAGAAAAAGTTAAGTACTCCTGGCTCTCAAAGAAAACTACTCACTGAAAAACACCCACTCTAAAAATGTCTTGTGTGCCATTCTACACACAAAATGTAGAGTCCTGTAATAAATCTAATTCCATTCAAACATTTGCAGGTTCTTTATAAGAAAACGAAACACAGCATATCTCAAATATAAAATTATTAGCACAATGTCCAGTAAACACTGAATTGTGGAGGGAAACTACATCTCTTTCAACATACCATCCCTCTTTGACATCAGTTGTTGAATTATCAAATAAATTGCTAATTGCGTCCAATTAGCCAAGATTAAGGTTAAAACAATGAAGGTATTAAGTGATACACCCATAAAACAGCTATGATAATAAATTGATCTCTTGGCTTTAAGTGATCTATACAAAAAGACAATATGCAATTCTGATCCATAAAACAGCCCAATTGGTTGACCTTGTAAACAGGTTTCAAAAGTGTTGGGCCCAACAAAAAGTAGCCACACAGTACCAATTTATCAGGGAAAAGTATGCTTCTCTGTGCATCAGTTTCCTCATTTATGAAGTCCACAGGATACCTGACCTCTCTGAGAGTGTGTTTTTTCATCTATAAGATGGGCAAATCTAGTTACTAGGGTTGTTAGGAATAAATCTGTTGATAATGCTAAATCATTTTGCACAGTCTGCACACATTGTAAGCACTCAAATAAATGGCAGACACAGTATATTCCACAAAAAAGTTAACAAATGGTCAGCCAGTGAAGGGAGACATGCCTCATCTCTTTTAAATCTAGACCGCTCTCTATAAAGACTTTTAAAAGAAAGACACATGTCAATTTGCCTATTTCTAAAACAGCACTCATCACAGTTAAGTGTAAATGTCTTCGCTGGCTCCCACACTGGATTGTGAGCTTAAGATGGGAGTCCATACTCTTATCTTTAGATACCTCGTGTACAGCACAATGCCTACCACACAGACTGTGACTGATGCATTTTTAAAGTGTTTTTCCTATGCGGACAGAGGTAGGCAGATATACCTGACTTAAAAAATACAGACTATATTTAGTCTATCTTAGACCACTTTCAAAAAAGGCCCTCTCATCAGGGGACAACGTTTTGTTTTCTTCAGCTACTAATTATGTTTATATATAATATATTATAGATTCAAACTGAGGTTCAATATGCTTTTTGGAATACTTTCTGTCCATCTCCATTCAAAAGTCTAATCAGTTAGCTACACAAAAAGTCAAAGCAGCTAACTGGATTAGTAAATAACAAAAATATCCATCATTTACAGTCTGTCTAAATGTGCAAAGCACTTAGGAATTTATATCAACTCATTTGATCTGAAGTATACTACATGGTAGGTGACCATGGTCCCCTTTCATAGATGCAAAGAGTTACCCACTCAGGTTCACACAGCTATCTATGGCAGCTCTGGAAACCACACTAAGAGTAATTTTAAAATTAATGCTCTTTCCTATATGCAGCACTGTCTCTCCTAAACAACTGTCCATTTTTTAAAGAACCAACAAAGTTATTACAGTGAGATTTTACAACTGGCCTATTAAGCTAATTTATCTTTAAACATTAAAATAAAATCCAGGAGTTAAAAACAGCACAAAAGCATATATGCCAAAAATTCATCAAACTGTCAAACCAAGGCTTAAGGTACAGCTCTCAGCTGAGAGCAAACAGTAATGACAGAGAGGGCTCATATCTACTTTATTGTAGCCTTCAATCTCTTTGTTCTCATCAAGGCCATTCAGAAATAACTTTTTTTCTTGGGTCTCCTAGAGAAAACAACAAAATTAACCACCCAGCACAGGAAAAACTTACGTAATAAAGAACTGGCCACAATTTTTAAAAAGTCAACTAAACTAACATAAACTCTACTGGGAATGACTTAATTCTTCTGAGGACACTGATAATTTTCATTTCATTTCGACTATTAGAAACACCCAACTATAATTCTATTAGAACTTTCAATAGAGAAAACAGTATATGGTTGGCTTTCAGTACAGATATCACAAAACAGAACATTCTTTTTAGTCTATTTTTCCTCCTTCATAGTCCCCTTAGAAGATTTCTCTCAGAATCCAGCTCTAACTGTTGTTAGTTTTCCTATCATGACATATAGATGACTGCTAGGATGACATTCATGTAGAGATCAAGATGGCTCTAAAGCATAAAAGCTGCTATTATATAATCGTAATTTCTTGCTCTCTGTCATCTTTCCCTAGAAAAAAAGTAGGATCCAAATACTTAAAAGTCCCTTTAGAAAAGGTAAATTTTAGGCCATTCTCTAAAGTATTCTCATTTAAGGGAAACTGCTTATTAGTCAGTTGAAAGAGCAGTTAACATAACAGGATGTTATAATTTAGAATTTTCTCTTTACTTAATATAGATACAGTCCTTCATCTCCTCCTCTACAATAAAATAAAGAAAATCTAAAAATGTACAGGAAAAAAATCATATGATAAACAAAAACTAGTAATGGTCATGGCCAAATTCTATTGGTAAAGAACCTAGGATTCTGTGCCACAAAGTTAACTGATGAACTTTCTCCCTGGTATGAAGCAAGTACTAGAAAAACTGGATTTTTCACAAGCTTGCTTCCTGATGCACGCTAACAATATCACCACTACAGGCCAGAGTGAATATATTCTCCCTGATAAATTACATTATGTCTATCTTTAAAAATAGCTACACACGTTCAAACACATTTAAAGGACACATATAAATAAAAATTAAGGACTAAATGGTGTTCACATAAAAGACCATTTGTATTGTTCCACCACAAGTAGAATTTCTTAGAGCCAGACCACCTGGGTTTGATTCCTGGCACTTACCTTGTGCTCTGCATACGTGCATCTGTGAGAAAGAGAGAGAGAGAGAGAGAGAGAGAGAGAAAGGAGAAAGTAAGGGTGCGGGGGGGGGGGGGTTGAGGGGGGACGGGAAAAGGGGGGGGGGGGGGTGAGAGGGAGGGGGGGGGGGGGGAGGGGGGGGGAGAGCGAGGGGGAGGGAAAGTGATAGTTTAGGG
>CAUYON010116866.1:0-21608 GCA_963573935.1 Arctocebus calabarensis
TGGGTTTTAGCCTTCATATGAAAGCCATGAAGGATATCTGTAACAGTATGATCAAAATATTTCTGAATGTATATGAATCGTGCCCTGTGATTGCACCAATGTACATAATTATGATTCAATAAAATTATTAAAAAAAAAATACCAACATCCTATTTTCAAGACTTGCAAAAAATGAATCCGTGGAATTTTTCTGTCCCACCTCATCTTATCTAGTTTCTTATGAATAATCGTCTGGTGTTCATTGCCTTGGCTTCATTTGGCTTTCAAAAACCACTCTCTTCGTTTTCCACTAAGCACTTTACCTCGCTAGTCAAATGCCCGGCCACCTTCAGTGTTCACACTTCTGTCCCTAGGGTTGGTTCTCCCCAAACTCAGTCACTGAACCCCTGTCTTCTCTGCCTACCCTCACTACCTAGATGTTCTCACCCAGTTTCATGCTCTTAGATACAAACCACAAACAGATGACTAATAAAATATATGTCTAGCCTGAAACTTTCACTAGAATATTAGCTCTATACTTGCAACTTCTTCCTGAATGATTTTGTTGGTTTAAAAATCATCTTAAAGGTAACAGGTCCAAAATTCAACACCTGATTCTTTCTACAAATATGAACTCATATAATATTTTCTATCTGGTGGCACCTGTGGCTCAAAGGAGTAGGGTGCCAGCCCCATATGCCAGAGGTGGTGGGTTCGAACCCAGCCCTGACCAAAAACTGCAAAAATATATACATATTATATATATAAATTTTTTTTCTATTTAATAATTGACAAATTTATTTTTCCAGGTGTGATTCAAACATCCTGGAATCATCTTTGATTACTTTCTGCCTCTGCATTCCACACTTAGTCCGTCAACTAATCATTCCCCTCCAAAATACAGCCCCAAACTCAAGTCTTAAAGAAAGTCCCACCATCATCCTGGTCTAAGCTTCCTCATCTCTCATCTCTTATTATTATAGTAAGTTTCTAACTCATTTCCTTATTTCAAGCTTTTTGCCAGGAGTTTGTCATCCACAAAGCAGCTTAAAGCACTTATAAGTCACAAAAACATAGTATCTTAATAATATCCAGAGCGATCCTTTTAAAATGGTAATCAAATATTACTTTTCTAAACTGCATATATGTGCCACTTGATCAATTTATGAAAGTATGAAAAGACTGTTTAACATGATATGTTGGGTCAAAAGAACTATGGACTGAGTTGTTTTTGAGAAATACTTTGAAAAGCTCTTATAAATATGAATCAATGAGCTCGTGGTATTTGCTCTTTGCAGTTACAATTTCATCATGGTTTCTAATCCTAATCTGATTTATTTGGCCTTCTTAAGAAAGTATAGAGAACTAATTTATTTTTCTTAGTAAAGTATCTCAAGTATGAGATCTTAGTAAAGTATCTAATGTATGAAACCAATATAGAAACACTTATGCATTCATATACATGAAAAAACACAAATATAGTCCAGCAAAGGGGAAGGGAAGGAGGGAGGGCATTTGGTGGGCTCTCACCTAATGTGCACAATGCAAGGCTCTATTTTGAAATAACTAAGAGTAAATTTTCAATGTCTTACCACGAAAATAAGTGAGTGAGGTGATGGTGATATTAATCAGTTTGATTTCACCATTCCACATTGTATATCAAATCATCACATTGTTATGATTTTAATTAAAAATTAAATGAAAATTAAAATACAAATAGAAGAAAAAAATTGCTTAGCTAAAATCTGCTAAGGTACTAGAATATTACCCTGGGGTGAGATTGAGCAATAATTTAAACAATGGTCATACTTCACTATATATGACACATGCTGTATTTATTATTAGTATTGTATAAATTATGAATACATACAGAATATACTCAATGTTGTACAAACATCCATCTTTAGAGCTCTGGTATAAGGAAAAATAAAATTATATTAACAAAACGTAAGAAAACCCTCAAGAAAATGTAAGCACTTTTAGATAGTATTCTTTACTATATTCTTATATACAAACAGAAACACACATGCAATTGTTTTAATTAAAATAAACATAACAACTTGAATATATGCTCTTTCTTATCTCATATTAAAGCTCTGAAAATGAATTAATCCTAGCTCTGCTAGAGGTTCACAGATACTGTGCTAGGTGGGAATATAAATTAAACAATATATGCTTGATAATGAAGCATATGAAAGACTTTTAATCCAGCTGTAAGATCACAAAGCATGATTTTTTTAAAAATCCATAACTAAAGTATTTCTTAAAAATAGAAAAATCAAAATGAAGAACATAAAAGTCGATCTTCAAAATATGATTGATACATCCATTTTTTCCTGTACTGGCTTCTCTGAATTAGACCCAAAAGGATTTCTCTTTTTGCTCCTGCCTCAACCTAAAGATAAATAATGCAAAAAATTGTCCGTTAGTTGTCTGACCCAGCCCTTTTCCTAAAAATACCTTACATATATTTTTTTTCTAATAAGCACAATAAACTTTATATGGAGGGGTTATATCAACACCTTTTAAGAGTTAGTCACTAGCTCTCAAAAGGTTAAAAAATGACTTTATAAATTCTATTTCTATTTTACTTCAAAATAAATTATACCTTTACTTTTTTAATGTGACATTGCCAATGTTTTCCTATCCTAAATCTTCTGGATGAAAGTTTTTTATTTAAGGTACTTTAATCATTTTAATAGAGCGCTGCATAAAGAGGATGCCTGATGACTGAATTCAACATCTTATTCCATTGGCATTTCTTGTATATTCAAGTTGTGCTTTCAACTATAAGAACCAGGCAGTGACGTAGAGTCTATTTTCACAGATGTTCACAAATGATATTACAGAAGCATAATAGATTTTCTTCACGTGCCTATACATTATAAATGTTAACTTACTATGTAACTGACAAAAGCAATTTGTATAGGAGTCTTTCTAACACTATTTATATGACATCTACTCCAAAGCAATTTTCTGCACTTAACGTGGAATGACCATAGACATTTGCTAACCTTTCATGACACAGTGACTTAAAAATCCATTAAATGTTTTTTTTAAATGCACTATTTGACCCTTTTGTAATTCTAAGAGCAAACAGCTATCAAACATTTTCAGGATCATTAAATTAAAAAATGATAAGGAAAGAAAATCATTAAGTAATTTATATTTCTCTTCTAATGGGAACCGAATTTGTAATTACTTTTTCTGTAGAAACATTCTGTAGTCACTCACTTGTGTCCAAACAGCATGCATATTGTTCCAGGTATAGGACCTACTGACCTCAAGTTACACAAATTCACAGCTGTATTTTATAAGCCAGTATTTTAACAAGCGGCACAAAATCTTCACGCTTATTTGTCCAAACTACTATACTCAAATTTCTGATTCCTAAGCTGCATTTTGTTTATTTTTTTTTTATAGATTTCAGGAATTGGCCCAATAACTTCTCTATTGTCACACTCAAATTTATTTTCTAAATTAACATGAACAATGGCATTTGAAAAAGAAAAAGAAAGATAAAAGCTTACATTTATATTCAAGACTTTCATTCAATAATCATGAGATTTATGGAAGTTTTAATGATCAGCGTAACAATTTGAAGTTTTACCTAATTCATAGAATGATGTGTAAACAAACAAGAAATTAATTTTTTCACCATTTCATCTACTGTCCTTATTGCAGTCACTATAGAATCAATGGTCTAATATTTCTGAAGCTATCTTCACGTTATCTACCTGTTTCCTATATGGCATTAGTGAACTAACTGCCTTATTAAAGCCACATTTATTTTATTTCAATTCTAAAATTGTATTTTAAATTCAGACAATTCATCTATCAGTAATATTTTGTATGATGCTTGTTATATGTTTTCTAATAAAAGTTGAAGTGGAGAGGAAGTTGTCAGACTATTATCCTTAAATAGACTTATGAAACCAACCACAAAGTAGCTCATTAGAATTCTTAAAGTAATACTTTCTTGCCAACCAGACAAGAAAAATTACATAGTATTGTGTTTTAAACAGTTTAAGGTCAATAAAAAATTTGTTTGTGTCTCTACTGACATAAGTTGTTATAATTTATAAGTTATGCAATAAATTTTTAAGAACCCTAGCTTACCCATAATGATTCCTTAATAGAAAAAGAAATACCTCTGGTAACTTGAGCTTACCACAAATTATCACTTATTTTTCTTTGCTATTTCCCTAAGTATAGTAAGGAGATACAAAGAAGGTGGCTGTTGTCAAATCTAATATAATTGTCTTCTTCAACAACTAACCAAATGCTAATTATTGGTGATAAATTACTCTTTAGAATTGGTGATGAGAAATATGAACTCTACCAAATTTATTTTGCTAACTAAGTAAGCTACTTGGGCCCTCCTTCTGTTACAACCAATGTGAAATTTTACCACCACCCTTGGGCCAGCAATCTACCCTCTGACACAGAAGGGGCCTCCCTGCATACATCAAGCCTCGGCTTCCCATCATAGACTGCATAGCAAATCTAAATGGCCAGGAGCATCCTGAACTGCAAATTCAGGATTTGCAGATCCTGAACTTGAGATTCTTCAATACAAGTCACATTTAAGGAGGAGAACTTCAAAAAAAGCAAGTGGCTCTTGCATTCTTAATTCAAAATTCTCCTCATACTAGCTAGGATCTCTGAGTACATCAACGCAGAGAAAGCAGTTGTTCTCATGTCTTAACATAGCACAGACTGAACATTTAACCTTTCCCCATTCCCAGTCAGACTCTAATGACTACTTTATATTTAACACATACCCCTACTTTTGCATTTCTCATAATGAAATTGAACAGAGATAAAAGTAAAACAAACCCATGGTCTTTTAAAGGTATGACCCTAGAGAAAAAGGGATTTGCAGGAATTCAGAGCAATGATGTCAGACAAGTGGCACTCAATCTTTTTTATTACAAAGCTGACTCTTCCAAGTAACTCTAATTTACGTAATCACCCTTTATTAACAAGTGTGGTGCCTCCTTAGATTATTCATGATGAGGGATAATTATATTTTCTAATCCTTCTGTTATATTTAGCCAGCTACTAAGGCTTTATAGAGGACATGACCTCTAAGGGCACTTAGAGTAACTGTCTCCCTAAGAGTCACATGTTCATTGTTTGTGAGTAACCAGGTTTATTTACTAGATACTGGCAATGCTGCCTCTCAGAAATACGAATGTTCATTTACTGAAGTTAGTCAGCAGGATAGTTTTCCAATGAGTGGCATTTTTTGTTTTCCTGTAGAATATTTATAGGCCTATGGTCTCCTTCATTTCAAACTCATATATTAGGATTTTAGACTAGCTTCCAAAGCAACACCTCAAACCAGAACAGCTATGGCTAACCACCAGACAGCAGCCTTTGGGTTTAACATGATCATCTTTTTACCCTGCCCACTGTAAATAGGGTGAAGAAAAAGAGTTATTAAAAAACCAAACAGCTCAGCTTAATATTATAAATATAAACCAAACGATCATTTCTTCTGTTTTGAAGCAAATTGGTATTTCATTCTCATTTTTCTTCCATTTGAACATGTAAATGGATGGTGATGGTGAAGACAGCATGGGCTGCTCTAATGGATCCAGAAATCCACGCTGCGTGCTTAGGCCTTTTTGGCTGACTCTGTGACACTGCATAAGTCACTTGCCTATTTTAAAACTCATTTTCCCGCCTTGTTTTTTTTCTCTCTTTTTGGTAAAGATTGAATTCAGCAAATGGGCATTTGTGTGTGATACAGAAGAGACAGTCACGTTCCTATCTGCACTGCATGTCTTCTGGAAGCAGTAGCTGGGGTCACACTGCGTGTGAGAGCTGATCCTGGCAAGAATGGTCAGCGTCCTGCTGTCGGAGCCCGCAGATAACCTGCAGGTGCACCTCACACGCTCTTCTGCCAGCAGTACCCACCGGGGGGGATTTCTCATCACATGCCACAGCTGCGTTCTTCACTGTGGCCACCCCGCCACTTGCATATATTTTATCCCGTCTTAAGATGCCACGGGTGGTGTTTTCCAACAGTAACACCTCAGAGGCTGAGGCCTCACATGTAACAGTATTCATCACTGTCTCATTGTGAGAGAGAGACCAATAAATGAGAGTCCAATACATTAAATTTCATAGTCTGTGTCTCTTGCTTATATGTGGAATTGTGATTGGTTTTCTAAATATCCTTCATGTACTAAAATAAACAATTTAAGTGTCAGACGTAGATTGTATTGAAATGAATACTCAAATATGTAGGTGACTATTTTTCAAAAGAAAAACTCAATCAGAAACCATATTTAATGCCTTTTGATTTTTATCTCCTGAACAATATATTGACCAGTCAAAGAATTTTCTGTTAAATGCTTATTTTTGGTCTGTGGCACTGATTACACAAAATGAAAAAAGAAAATACCACCTTTACTTAAAACTCATTTTCTGGGTTGATGGGCATTTGGGCTTCTTCCACGACTTAGCACCCGAATATTTATTTTTATTATAAAACCCTAAAGCGAAGTTCTGTGCTATCCTAGAAGGTTTTCTGAACCGAACGAATGTTAATTGTGATTTCGTCAAGATCTGATGGTGTGGCGGGCTGGAGTATACTGTGTCCCTTCAGCATTTTGCCCTGGGCGAGCTGGCCGTGTAGTTCGTCGGGCACTATGTTTATTCTGTGTGTCGCTGGAAACTTGAGCCGCCATCTAGAAACACAGTTCTTAGTCTCTGCGGCACACAGTGAGTTCGTGCACCCCAGTACCTTGGATGAAAGTACGTCCTATAAAAGGCTCCGTGAAGCACACATGTAAAGTGATGCACAAAGCACCTCTTCCCTGCATAGGCCTCGGGGGCTCCTGCTGCAAGTCTGACCCGCAAGGTGCAGAGAACAGAAAACCTGCGGCCTCGGTCCGCTGCGCTCTCTGCTGCCGCCCACTCCCGCGCCTCCACCCACAGCATGCTGCCTCCTGCCCTCTGTTCTAGCCAGCCTCGGCCCATTTGCTCTTTAAAGGACCAGCTGGCAGATATCTTAGGCTCTAGCTGTCCCGTTGTAGGAGCACAAAACCCAGCTATGGAGCGACGCCACTGAATTCACACGGCTGTGTTCCAATAAAACTGAATTTCTAAAAACAAGCAGTGGCCCAAAGGCTGTGCCTGGTCGACCCGCACTCCCCAAGGCCCGCAAGGCGTGCTATCTGGCCCCTAGCAGATGCTGCTTCCTTGGCTTAGAATGCCTGTCATTCCTCTTTCTGCTGAACTGGGTTTTAAACATTCTTGAGCTTTTAGCAGAGGTCACTTTTTAAAGGAAGAAGCTTCACAGATGCCCCAAATCCGATGGCCGTCCCCCTGCTCCAGAGCACTGGCTGCCTCGGCCTCCTGGGGCCGTGCTCTCTGCAGTCCTGCTCTGGGAGGACAGAGGTCCGCTGGCTTTCTCTCCGCTGCTGCCCTGGCTGGTACCACTCAGTGCTGGGGCTGAGCAGGGGCTTGGGGAATGTTTGTTTAATGCGTAATGAATGAAATTACTTACACTTTCCTGACTTTGTCAGGGTAGTAAATCTAGCAGGTGAAATTTGTTCAAGGCTTTGTAGTTTATGAGCCATGTCACCGCGTTACCATGTTGTAACAAAGCAAAGGTTTCACTGTATGTCAGCTCCAGTGTCACCCAGGGGGCTGCGGCAACAATCGTTTTAATCCCCTTCGACTTGGTGAAGAAACCGTTTGGGCAGTCTGGGACCGCTAATGACTTTGTCTCCCGTGACCCTAACCCCCAAGCACTGCTGTGCTGTCTGGGGGTGGAGGCTGAGTGCTGCTCTGCCCCAAAAGCTGCTCCCATTCTTTTTAGGGGGCGCCCAGCACAGTACTATTTGTGCTCCAGTGTTTGGCAGAAATTTTAGTGAACTATCTCTTTCCTTCTTGATATAGCTTATTATCTCCCTAGGACCCGGAGAAGGGAGATAATAAGGGATCAGAATCAGATGGAATCGGAGTAACTCCTGCACCAAGACTAATGTTTTGTTACTGGGTCCAAATGGTTGTTCAGCCCTTGGGAAGAGCTGTTTCCCAGAAAGCTGCTCCATCCCGCTCAGGCACACACTTAAAGGGGCCTGATCCCCAATTTGTCAGCATACCAGACGTCACTTAGAGTCTTATCCAGAGCAAGCAGGAACCTTGGGCATGCTTTTTCCTCTTCCGGGAAGACAGTGACTAATAACAAGTGTTTATGCACAGCTGCCCATGTGCTGAGTACTTCCCATCTGTAAATGAGTTTAAGACAGTAACTTAGACCCTCATGGCAATTCTGTTGCATTGTCTTTATTTTACCAAAGAAGAAACTGAGGCACCAAAACTTTAGTTGCGTTGTCCAAAGTCACACGGCTAGCCATTGTGGAGTGAGGAACTGAATTCAGACAATCTGATTCTGAAAGCTATGGGCTGAACCCATGGCGCTAGGGCTGTGATTGCTGCCTCATGCCTCACCCCATGGCCAGCCTCATAGAATGTATCGCCTCCAGTCAACTCAGTCCCCTCTCGGAATCTCAGATAACAGGAGCAAAGCAGGGATGGAAATCACATAGCAGTGCAGCGCTTACAGTAGAGGCTGAGACTGGAGTGGGAGAAATGTTCAGACCACATTAGACTTTAGGCGATGCTATCTCTGTAATAAGTAGAATATTCTAAACTCAGGATATTCTGAGCTCTGAAAATCACGAGTGAGATGAAAATGCCCTTGAATAGTTTCACCACTTTCTCCTCACAAAGAACGAGTTGGGAACTCTGGAAGGACGCCCTTATTCGCTAAGTGGTTTTCACTGTTTGAGTCTGAAGTAGAATTTTACCCACAAATGGATGTTTTCCTTAAAATTGAAATCAATTTATAAAATAATGTAGAGAATATAAAGCCTCTTTCTGGTTTTCCCAGCAAGAAAGCAACAGGGACCAAGCAGAAAAATGTGGCCGCCCTGCTGAATTCAGGCCAAGCGCTCACGTCATTTCTCCGTGGAAGGACACATGTGATGACCTTCCCTGTTCTATGCTGCAAATGAAAATTAGCAAAATAGTAATAAGAAGTTTGATGGACTCCAGTGTGACCCAGGAGCTGGCCACCATGCATCTGAAGGTGGTCTTGGCTATCCCCGTTGCTTTGTGAAAATGGTCTTCATTCCAGACTTGATAGAATTCGCTTACACAGATAACTTGCCCATCTTTCAATTTAAAATTTTTGTGGTTTAAACTATCACCTTTTTAGGTTTTTATTTTCATTGGTTAATTCTTATTTGAAAAACATCATTCCTTTTATGGGAGTGTCTCCATCCTAAAACATGCTCTTCCTCCCTCCAAGAAACTGTTTTTTTCCCAGCCTCAAAGGGATTAACCTGTTTTTGTGAAGCATCCAAAGTGGCTTGTTCAGGGGCAGCTGAAGTCAATATGGCAATAAATGGAGAAATCAGATTCTTTCTTTTCATTTTTAGAAGATTAATGTGGATGAAATGAACCATCACGTTTTTGGCCCCAGAAACTAATTTATATAAAAAATAGAAACTGTTTTGGAAAAGTTTATTTTCCCACTAATAAAGCCAGTTTTTTACTATGTAATGAATCCATTCACCTACCCACCCACCATCCATCCGTCCGTCCGTCCGTCCGTCCGTCCGTCCATCCATCCATCCATCCATCCATCCATCTTTTTATCTGTCCAGCCAATCTCTAATTCCAACCATCCAGACCCTTCTTAACACACACATTTCTCCTCTGCTTTATTTTTCCTATTTAGCTCTGTAATCTTTTCCTATTCCATACAATTTTTTAATTTTTCTTATTGTCTACTTTATACATTGGGAAAGTAAATTCCCTTAGGTTGGAAATGCCAGCCCATTTTGTTCATGGTGTATCTTCAGCATCTAGAACAGTACTGGGCAATAAACGATAATAAAAGTGAGGAATATTGAATGAATTTTTATTAGATAAATATTTATTTAGCATCCCCTATATTGAAAGCGCTGTATTGAGTGCCAAAAAGGATCTAAGATGAAAGAGATATAGATCTCACTGTCAGGAAGATTTCCAGGCTAATAAAGCCATCGCCCAAATATATCTTTGTAATGGCATCACTCTAGAGGGGGAAAGTTGTTTTCACATGAAAAATGAAGCAGAGGTGTTATTGATACTTCTACCTGAGAGAAAGCTTTCCCTAGGAAGTGACGTATGAGACAAACATTGACTAAGGGCAGGATTTGGAAATGGGGAATTGTGGAAACGTGTTCTAGAAAAAAAGTGACAATAGGAATGAGCAAGTGGAGGGGGGCAGGGTAAGTTTGTAGGAGACAGAAAAACAATTCGTTCTGTTTAGGGGAAGATAGTCATGGAAGAGTTATTGGACAGGATAGCTGGGTCAGATTAGGGGGGATTTGGATGTCACCTGATGGTGAGTCTGAGATTCCCTTTGTGGTACCTGTACCTCTCTGTCTCCCCTGCCTTACAAAATTTGAGTGAAAATCTCTTCGGTTTCAAAGCAGCAATGTGGCCGGCTCAGTGTGCTGGAGCCTAGAGAGAATCCAGTCCGAAATGCAGATTTACACTTTGATCTACATTTTGTAGGTCAACAAGCTCAGTTTCTTGGCAGTAATTACAGGGCGCACAAGGATGTTGTTCCTGAATAATTTATCGAATAACTAGCCACAAACAAGCTCTCGCCATTCCGTCACTCCTGCTTTTCCTCGGGGAGCTCTCTTTGTCCCCGGTTCCTAGAGACTTCTTCGAAGTTGGTCTGCAGTATGGATTCCTCCCTTCACAAGCATTCACTTGCAACCCAGAACTTTGTAATGAAAGGGAATATATTTTCTACTCCTCGCCTCAGTTAGGGAGGACACCTAAAAAGTGTTTTCATGTTGGCATGTGAATGTGAACCTGTCAAGTGTGTCCCTGTTCTGTAAGTGCACTTTGGCACCAGGAAGCGGGGACAGCAGTGTTCAAGTGATGGGAGAAAGAGACTGAGTAGGAGTTCTGCTTGGGCAGACGGCAATAAAGATGCCTGCATAGTCTTTGCCTCAATCATTTCACATTGGGTTTCTTTAAATTTGTATTCTTTATTGACAAATAATAATAGTATATTTTTAAGGGGAACTATATATATATATCTGTTATTTTGACGAATGCACACACATTGTTTTGCAGCATTATTCACAGTACCCAGGACAGCTTGGGGGCTGTGATGGACAATTTTCTAATTTCAGATCTTCTGGTGTGTTTTATCATTTTCCCCATTGTCAAATCCTTTGCCTCTAAGTTTCTTTCTCTCTCAGTTAATGTCATCATTGTCTTATCTTTTCAGGTACCCAGAATTAAAACCTCAGTATAGATAGAAAAAACTCATAATAACATAATTCAGTTTAAATAAATTGAGGTAATTTATTTACTTGACAAAAATAAAAACATAGTATTTAATTAGCACTGAAGGCCAGCCCCAACTTCCACGGCCCGGGTGTCTGTTCTCTGAGTTCCTCTTCTGTTATTTTCACTCCTATCTCCTGATAATTCTGAAATGGGTATAGTATCAAATAGTGATCAGAGAGGGCACCTCTCACATCGTGCTGGACGTAGCTTTCTCCTCAGAACAGCGATCAGTCTTTTTTGCAATGTCGCCCCCGATCAGACCAGCTGGACAGGCTCCCACCTCCTCTACCCTTCTGCAGTAACAAGTCTAACAGGGAGGACACCTTGACACCAGGCATCTTTTTAGCACTGACATGGCTCTAACGGCTGTGGCTCGGAAGTGTCATCATTTATTGAAAGAGCTCAGATTAGTAACCAAGCAAACCTGGGTTAAAATATGACCTTGGGGCTACATGCCTGCAGCTTGGGGGTTAGAGTGCTGGCCTTGTGCACCAAGGCTGATAGGTTTGAACCTGGCCTGGATCTGCTTAACAACAACAACAAAAAAGCTAGAATATGACCTTAGTACTTACTTAATAGCCTGAGGCATTGTCACTTGACCCGTTGGGCCTTCTGTTTAAGAAAGAAGAGGTATTAACTATCTTTCAGGGTTCTGGTAAGAAATAAAAGTAATATGTTTAAGGCACACACAGACACACACAGTGTAGCACCTGGTAAGTATTAAGTATGTGCTGATAGAAGTTTTTTTGTCCTGTTATTCTTTTTTTAATTAATAATAAAATGGAAGATTCCCAAAGACGGAAGTTGCACTTTATCCATCTTGGAAGGTAGTGTTTTTAAGAAGCAAAGGTGAGTGTGTCAGGGACAGGTGTGAACACCCTGCCCTGGAGGCTATCTGGGTGTTAGCTTTCTACTTTAGCAGCTTCCTTTAGTATCCTGCCTCCTGGCACTGAGGAAGAGAAAAGCCATCTCATATGTATATTTTATTCAGGGGAATCTTTTTTGTCTCTAAACCATAGAGTTAGTTCTATTTGCAAGTGCTCAGTCTATGGTAGCTAAATGTTTGCTTCGTTTTCCAAAGTCAAGCTAAGAGAAATAAATGTAGGTTTGATACCCCAAAAGTCCTGCTGAGAAAGAGGGTGTTCTGTTTTCTTTCCCACCCCTTGCCCTAAAGCATTGGAAGAAAGGCTGAAAATGTGTTTTTTACCCCACCATTCTTTTATGCTGGTGTGTGGTGCAGATTACATTAGGATGGAAAGGAACATTCCGGGGTGCCTGACTGCTTGTGTCCCGGAGCCCACAGCAGCATTGATAAGTCCCTGCTTGTGATTCATGTCACTAATGCTTTGACCACTTGCTGAGTGGAGAGAAGGAAAGCTCACACATTTTGCAGTGCACCAAGGGAAAAGAGAACTCTTTCATCAAGGTAACAATAACACTTAGCACTTATATAAGGCTTTTGATCTTCAAAGTGCTTTCTAAACATTAGCTAATTAAGAAGTTTGCCCAATGCACAGCAGCTGTTGAAGAAGTAAATGTGATGCGTGGGTGTATTAAAAAAAGGGAGCAAACACATGAGGACATCCTATATCAAGCAGCTGTAGCACTCTGTCTAATTTGTTTGCTTCACTTGATGGAACAGATCAGATGTTGCAATAATTCTGCCCCATAGAGTAATAAGGGTTAGGGGTGTGGCCACGCCCTGCATCTCATGGAATATTGAGGAAGAGAAAGAGCCAAAAAGAACGCTTCATTACTTAATTTTTATTAAACTTTCTTAATCATCACAGGCCCATACAAACCAAATGAAACACACATCTGATGTGTAAACACAGATGCTCTTAGAAGAACCATTTGCAGGACGGGGCATTCTCGTTCATTCATTCAAATTTACTCAATAAATGTGAATTGAGCACCTACTAGATCCCGGAGACAGACATGGAAAAACTACCCGAGGACAGTGGTAAAGCTATTGGCTATTGCACATCTGTCAGGGTATGTGTTATTTACCTGCCATCCCTTTATTTTACACAAATATTGTCACACACACATATTAAATTCAATCAGCATTTTTCTTTGTTGACTCATTGGCAGAAATGAACTGACATAGCAGAGCAAGAGCTGAGCTATGATTCTGGTAATGAAAACAAAGTAAATAATCCAAACATGCTTTTTGTTGTGATTTTCTGCACAAGGCCTCGGGAAGAGGCCAGCTTTTCTTTTTCTTATTTTTCATAATGACATTCATTGATCTGTACATGCTATTCTGTTTAAAGTATTTCAGATTTTAGGCCTTGAATTCCATGGAGGATAGAGGAAGGGTGAGTGAAGAAAAAAGGAAGAGGGATCTTGTGATTTTAGAATCTAAGCCTCTCCCCCCATTAGTGTCTACGCCATGCTCCGTACACCTGTGTAGACTCTGCAAGGCCCTCCAGAGCACCCAACGTGTGGTGAAAGGGAAACTGAACTGTACTTTCGATTGAGCTTCCTGTCAGCACAGGGTGTTAAGAAACATTACTTCGGGATGGTGAGTCCTGAAAGAGATGGCAGGGAAATGAAATAAACAAGAACAAAAGGTGTTCTAGTTGTTGGGAGACAACTGAAATGGCAGGTCTTTCTACACTGGAGAAAAATGTCCCAGGGAAATTATGAACAGGTTCCCTTTGGCCCATCTAGAGCTACAAAAAAAATAATGTGAAGCCAAGTGACACAGAGCTAAGGCCGCATCACAGAGATAAACAAGTGTCTACTCAGCATTTCCCAAGTTCACGGCTTACTACACCAGAAAGGGATTGGGAGGTCTGGGCCTGACCCTAAGCGCCCTGGACCAAGGGTTGGTTCTTGAGGTAGGGGTTGGTTATGTGGTAGGGCATGGAGCTGACATGGGTAGAAAAAACCAATTCAGGGGTCATGGGCTCGCTCTGGAGCACTGCTTAAGATAGGAAATCAGGTGGCACCTGTGGCTCAAAGGAGTAGGGCACCAGCCCCATATACCAGAGATGGCGGGTTCAAACCCAGCCCCGGCCGAAAGAAAAAGATAGGAAATCAACCAAATGGCTGGTTTGTCATAGATCATGTTTCTATGCAAAGAAAGGATTAATTAAGTAAATCAGAATTTATTCATATACTGGAATACTATGCATCCATCAAAACAGGGAGCTGAAAGCTCAAATGAAAATAAATAAGGAAGGTGAGGGGAAAGTGTGTGTCATGTTAACACTTGAGTGAAAACTATGGATTCAGATGTGTGTCTGTGCATGGTTGAATGTGAAGAGGCTGGAGATGATCACTTGAGTGAAAACTATGGATTCAGATGTGGGTCTGTGCGTGGTTGAATGTGAAGAGGCTGGAGATGAACTCTGGAAGGGTGTGTGTGAAAATACCACGGTGGTCACTGCAAAGAGGAGGGTCCAGGGACGGGAGACAGAGGTAGATGGGAGACCGGCACTTGTCAGTGTCTATTTCCTCCTTCTGTCTCTTAGAAAACAAAAACAAAACAAACAAAAAACTCTACTTTTTCATTTTTAGTTAATTGTAGATTGACACGCAGACGTGAGGAATAATACAGAGAGATCTCATGTACCTTTCATCCAGTTTCCTCCAATGACAACTTCATGCATAAATATAGTTTAATGTACTTAGAGATGACAGGAACGTTGACATTGGTGCAATCTATTGACCTTATTTAGCTCTCACCAATTTCACACACATGTATGTGTGTGTGTGTTTAGGGCTGGGGGCTTTATCACATGTATAAGTTTGCATATCCAGTACCCCTGTCAAAACACGGAACTGTTCTGTTACACGGTGTCTTATCCTAACCCTCTATATCCTGTCAGCACCCTTATTCTCACCCCTCCTTACCTGGGACAGCCACCGTTCTCCATAGCCATCATTTTGTCATTTTAAGAACCTACATGAACGGAATTATACAGCCTGTAACCTTTGGAGATTAGCTTTTGGGGATTCCATGTTTACATGTAGTGTTTGGGCGTCTATCCCTTTGAATGCTTTTCTATTCAAATAGTGGTTGCTTTAGGTATTCTAATTATAAATCACGTATGAATTCTCCAAGTCTACTAGTGTTATATTCATTTTGTAACTTTGGGGGTTACTTTTTCTTACCTGTAAGTTACATTTAAAAAAATAAATAAACTAACAAACCAAAACACTCCACCCTAAACAAATAAAAACTCATCCTGGTGCAATAAAACGATAGGTAGGAAGAGAAGGGACGATTTGAAGCTCCTCAGAAGGAATGGCTCAAAGAAATCTTGAATAACAAGAAACATTAAATCAAATTTTTCCAGATCATGCCTGAGAAATGAAAATTGGGGGTCTAGAATTTCTAAGGCATGGAGCAAAGAAAGCCACATTGCTGAGTACCTTTGGTTCTTGTGACCTGCCCCTTGCCACCTGGGCGACAACATTTCATTTCTAAACTCGCTAGGTCCCAACTGCAAGAGGAGGTTAACAGTGGACCCACCTCGCAGAACTGTCCTAAGGATTTGTGATGTGTGTAAAGTTCTTAGTGTCATGTCTGATGCGGAGTAATTGCCATTGTGTTGTGAACTTTCTCCTGGGTGTCTACCCGGGTCCCCTGGGTTACATGTGCACAATGACCTGGTGCCCTTTCTCCGGATAAGAAGGTCGTGTCCCAGACATGTTTATAGACCCTGAAACTGTTCACTCCTCTGGCTCTGGAGGGCCATCTCCTTTCTGGTTTTCCCCCTTAGCACCAAATTTTACTGTCACTGTCCCTGAGGTGAAAGAGCTTATGATGCCAGGTGTCTTGGCTCATTTTTCTACCTTAGAATGATGACCTTGGTATTTGGTATGTGAAATAGTAGTTTGCACAAGGAAAACAAAGAGAAAAAAAAAGTTGGCAATAGAGAGATTTCTGGGCTCACTATTTGGGAGGCTGACAGGAAGTTGTCAGAACTGGTAACACTGTCCGTAGCAGGAAGAAATATGACCCATCTTTTCCATCTTTCTATGAATCCCTGTTGATAGGTTTTGGATAGAATCTCTTGCAGAGAAGGGGTGATGCTTCCTTATTTTATGCAGGACCCAGAATATGTGTAAATGATATTTAGAGTTGTTTTTTAAAGTGCTTTCTGTAGTATAAAAGATGGTCCTGGACTGAGTGTCCTTCACACAATCAGAAGGGCCATCCTAGGCTGTTCTAATGAGCACTGCCTGGGAACGGGCTTTCCATTTACTTCCCTCATTCCTAACGTGATACACAATTTTTATGGTTTTATGGTGGAGAGCCCTGGCTGCATTTCTGACCAGCAGAAAAATCAACACATTATCAGGCCTGTGAATGGTTTTCTCTCCTTGCACCTCTTTCCTTTGTGGGTCCTGATCCTTTGTTTAAATGATTTTTCATTCATTTTGACTCTCTCTCTCTGTTTATTACAAGGCTCGTTTCCTGTGCATCTTTTCTGTATTCCTAACCCCATCTTACTCTCCACCAGACCCTGCTAAATCTCCCACCTTGAATTTTAGTCCCCAGTTAGAGTTTTGGCCTCATCTCCCCTTCTACTGAGCAAACTGCAAAAAAAAGATTAATAGGAAGGGCAGTTTATAGTCAACAAGAAATGAAAGACTTGCAGCTGGTGGTACCATCTGTGCCTGTCGAACTGTGGCCAAGCAGTTTTCCATAGTGGAGAAAGACAGAGAATCTGATGATGGCTTTTGGTTTGGGTTACTGAGAAATGAGCCCGCCCTGGAGGAAGATTAGGAGAGCTGAGAGGCAGCTCATTCTCTTTGTAACCGTGTGGCTCCTCTCCCAGAAAAACAGGCTAGTCCTGGCAAACGGTCAAACTTGGCGTCTGAGACCAGAGCGTGGCCCCCGCGTGGGTCCTTTCTCTCCTGGCCCATCTGCGTGATCAGTGCGTTCCAGGTGCCCAGCGCGGCAGAGCGAATGGTAGAGTCAGGAAAGAGAATTAATAAAAAGAAAGCCCTCAGAGCAGGTCGGAAGGTACAAGAGATTCCTGAAGTTTCCTCGGTTTTTGATGATGCAGAAACAGAAGGATTGTGGGGAGCAGCAGCAGGAGGAGGGGGGTGCCTGCCGGCCTCTCGGGCTCCCACGCTCTCCTTGGTTGGGGAGAATCTGAGCCCTGGAAGAAGCAGGAGATGGCAGCTGGGCCATGCCAACAACCTCCATCAAGAAAAACACGCGAGAGGGGTTTGGGAGGATCCCACGAGAAGAGGAAAGGGCAGAGGGGACTTTTAAACAATATTCTTAAAATGGGCAAAAAATGTGAACAGGCACTTTGCAGAAGAAAACGTGAGGCAGAGGCTAAGTGAGAGGGCACTCAGCCTCCTTACTCAGGGGAGTGCAGATTAGAGCCATAGTGAGATAAAAATACTACCAAGTGACTAAACCAATGGTGACTGACAAGACCAAGAGTTGGCAAAATTATGCAGGAGCTGGAACTCTTACCCAGCTGGGTGGGGATAATCAGCACAGCCCTTCTGGCCAACTGTTTATTGCTGTCTATTCAGATTGAACATAGGCATGTCCTGTGACCTGGCGTGTTATTTCCAGGTTTATACTCGAGCACCATGAGCACATACGACCACGGAACATCGTGTGTGTAAATGCTTACAGCAGCTTCATTCATAGTCAATATATTTGGGAATTATAAAAATGTCCCTTGACGGAGAACTAGATAAATGTGTTGTATATAGATCATGGAGCACTATGCAACATGAAATGGGAAAGAATGAAATGGGTCTCCCAAAGATGACAGCAGGAAAACATCAGATGTTACAGGCACACGCTGATGATTCCATCGGCGCAGGGTTCAGAGGCGGGCTGCGTTAGTCTGTTTGAGGCTGTGGTTGCCTTTAGAGCAGAATGGGAACGGTCATGGGAGGTTCCTGGGAGCCCTGTCGCATTCCATGTCTTCAGTTTTGGTGGGAACATACCCACAATCAATCTGAAATAATCCACTAAGCTGTACATTAATGATTTCTCCCCTTTGCCGGATAGTATATTCAATTTCAAAATGTTTATTAAAGGAAAAAAGAAGCAGAGGAGGAGGAAGATTAGATAATGAATGATAACTCCTTTTGTTTACTTGTTTATTTGTTTATTTTTGAGAGACCAAAGCTGCTAGGCTGGAATTTTTTATTGAGCTCTGCCCCCTCCAATGTGATATTGGACCCAGCACCATGTTTGCTTGCCGCCATTTCCCTCCCCTGCCTTTTGTTTGCTTCCTTTTTTTTGAGACAGAGTCTCAAGCTGTCTTCCTGAGGAGAGTGCGGTGGCATCACAGCTCACAGCAACCTCCATCTCTTGGGCTTAAGTGATTCTTTTGCTTCAGACTCCCAAGTAACTGGGACTATAGGCACCCGCCTCAGTGCCCAGCTATTTTTTGGTTGTAGTTGTCATTGTTGTTTGGCAGGCCCAGGCTTGATTCGAACCCACTAGCTCTGGTGCATGTGGCTGGAGCACTGGCCGCTGAGCTACAGGTGCTGAGTCAGCCCTGCCTTGTGTTTTCATGCTGCTCCATACACGTACATACGTCTGTAGGACTCCTCTAGCAAGGAGGACTCTGAACTTGGCATTTCAAGCATCCCGAGTGAGTGCTGTCTTTCAGTGTCTGAGATGTGTCTCTGTGTCATTCATTCTGGATGATAAACAAGCATAGTACTTACTTGGGGTGTTGGAGCAACGCCCCAAGTAAGTCCTATGCTTGTTTATCATCCAGAATGAATGACAGTATGAAGTATGAAGAGAATATAGTGATAACTTGGATTCTGGGTAAGCTCTAAAGAGATGGAGTGATGTGTAAAAATCACCAGAAATCCTGGTTAAGCCATACTGGGAATTTATTTAAGGAGATCTAAATGGGATGGAATTCTGGGTAATGTTTTCCAAATTATGTCATTCATGTCTAAGGATTTTTTTTTTTCCTAAGAGAAGCAGTGTCCCCAAATTGTCTTTATGGTGGTAGTTTTGACAATGGGTTCCTCAGCACTCTTGGGCTCCAGGACTGCACAAGCCAGGAGTGTCTGTCTGTCTGTCTATCATCTATCTTTTAACTATCTACCTATCACAGGCGAGGCTGAGATAGGAGTGAAGGGGACAGGCAGGGCTGTCATCGGCTTGCTGGAGACATGCATATGATTTCGTTTGAAAATAGTTTCAGCTGATAAGTAAAGACAGTCACTCCCTTAGAAGACTGTCAAGTGTGGTGACAAGAGAGGACAGGGCTCTAGGAAAATCTGCACATACGGCTTCTGACCTTACGTAGTATCTGCACTGTGCCGGGGGCCGGTGTTGGAGTAAGCGGCATTTGGAATTAGGAGTTTGATGAGGACTCCTGGGAAGATGACACTAAAAGGTGACCCTGATAAAAGTTAACTAATAGGTGGCAATAATAATGATTTAATACACATTGATTATTTGCTATTATTTAGTGATGTTAGCTATTTTCTAGATATTATTTAGTCCTTACAAAAGCATAGTGCTTTCAGCGGAGATGAAGTAGTTATCACCACACTAAGCCTCCCACCAAGAAGCTGGATCAGTCACTGTTTGGAGGAAGCAGGGTGGAGCACAAAGGCCTGGGATGTGGGAGGTGGAGCCCACTGAGAAGAGGAAATGCCTGGTGGGGGGAAGCACCACTGCGTTTTTTTCGTGTGATACATTTGCAATACATAAAAAGAAAGGCCTGAACAGAAAGTAATGGTCTTGATCTTACAGGTGTTTTAGTAAAATTGGTGGACAAAAATTCATGTTTGGGGGATACTGAGAAAAAAATCCACATTCAGGAATACCGAGACAGCCATGATAAGAGAGACGGGGATCTTGGAGAAAAGGGATCCGTGGAGACTGAGCCAGCACTCTGCGTGTCACTTACCCGGGGGAATTTGCCGTTTCTTCCCTGCACACGCAGTAAGACACCAAGAAGCCAAAATGAACGCAGAAGTTAAAAGGCCCGGAATCTAAGCAGAGATGTAAGCACCCTACAGAGCTGAGGGGACATTGTAGTTCAGAGCCCCCGATGGGGGAAGGGCCCCGGTAGAGGTGGAAGGCTCTCCATTTACACTCTCAAGAGCTGGACCATGTTAGTAAAAGCAGACTGGACACAGACTGTGTCTAATGGAACAAGATGATCTGCCTATGCTCTGTCTTCTGGAAGGAAATGGAATCCCCTCTGCAGGGAGGTAACCTTATCAGGGACCTAAATAATAGTTTAACTTACAAGGTGCAATAGTCATTAGAAAATGACCAGGCATGTCAGGTAGAATAGAATGGAATTAATAAATTTCTAAGAGAAAACAGAAATAAGCTACAGGTTTTTGACATGTTGAGATTATATAAGACATATTTCAAGATAACGGTGATTCATATGTTTGATAAAATGTTATGAAATTGATGATTTTACAACTGGAATCCAAACATGAGAATCAAGTGGAAATCCTAGAACTGAAAAAAGTAGATTAAGAATGTAAGAGATGTGTTTAATAAGCTGATTATAGGCTTGGCGCCTGTGGCTCAACCGGCTAAGGCACCAGCCACATACACCTGAGCTGGTGCCGTGGCTCAACGGGCTAAGGCGCCAGCCACGTATACCTGAGCTGGCGGGTTCGAATCCAGCCCGGGCCCGCCAAACAACAATGACGGCTGTAACCAAAAAATGGCCGGGCGTTGTGACGGGCACCTGTAGTCCCAGCTGCTTGGGAGGCAGAGGCAAGAGACTCACTTGAGCCCAGGTATTGGAGGTTGCTGTGAGCTGTGATGCCACAGCACTCTATCCAGGGTGACAGCTTGAGGCTCTGTCTCAAAAAATAAATAAATAAATAATCTGATTATACATAGCAGAAGAAATGATTAGTAAAGCTGAAAATATTAATAAAAATATTACAGCATCACGAGTAAAAGCATAAAAGATAAAGAAAGGAACAGAGCAGACCTATGATACCCAGCAAAAAATCTAACAGGGCACTTCTCAGAATATGATTCTGAGATGGTCCAGGTGCGAGTCCCTGATAAGATAAGAAATCCAGAGTGTTGGGGGAGGAGCCAAGATGGCGGTCTGTAGCCAGCTTTCTGCAGACGCTCCTGTCCAGAATGAGAGTTAAAGGACAGAAATTTGGCGAGAAAGCCAACAGTTTGGAGCTGAGCCAAGAGACAAGGTCGAGGAACACACATCAACACTGCTGGAGCGACCTGCGACCCCAAGGATACAAATAAAAGGTACAGAGCATATCACCAAGCGGAC
>CAUYON010116867.1:0-17411 GCA_963573935.1 Arctocebus calabarensis
CATTTAAATTGGGTGCATAAATATTTAGAATTGAAACGTCTTCTTGCTGTATTTTTCCCTTGACCAATATAAAGTGACCATCTTTGTCTTTTTTGACTTTAGTTGCTTTAACTCCACATGTATCTGAAAATAAGATTGCAACTCCTCTTTTCTTCTAAATTCCGTTTGCCTGAAAAATTGTCTTCCAACCCTTAACTCGGAGTTTTAATTTGTCTTTTGAAGCTAAGTGTGTTTCCTGGAGACAGTAAATGGATGGCTTGTGTTTTTTAATACAGTCAGCCAATCTATGCCTCTTCAGTGGGGAATTCAAGCCATTAACATTTATTGAGATAACTGATAAGTATGGTGGTGTTTTATTCATCTGGTTTTGTGAGTCCATTGCTTAGTTTTATCTTTTGCATCATTGTGGAAGTTAGGCTCTGTCCTTTAATTTCTGAGATCTTATTTTGTTGTTGATCCATTGTGATGGATCAGTGTGTAGAACAGGTTGGAATATTTCCTGTAGAACTGGTCTTGTTGTAGCGAATTTCCTCAATGATTGTATATCAGTAAATGATTTCATTTCTCCATCAATTTTAAAACTTAGCTTTGCAGGATATAGAATCTGGGCTGGAGATTGTTCTGTTTAAGTAGGTTAAAGGTCGATGACCATTGTTTTCTTGCTTGGAAAGTTTCATTTGAGAAGTCTGCAGTCACCCTGATAGATTTGCCCCTGTAGGTCAACTGGTGCTTACTCCTGGCAGCTTGAAGAATCTTTTCTTGACTTTGGACAAGTTCATCACTATGTGTCTTGGGGATGCTCGGTTAGAGTTGAGGCGACCTGGGGTTTGAGATCCCTCTGAAAGGAGAGTGTCAGAATCTTTGGTGATATTTGGGTAATTTTCATGTATAATATTCTCTAGTATGTCTTCCATTCCCCTGGGGCTTTCTTCTTCCCCTTCTGGGATACCTATAACTTGTATGTTTGAACACTTCATAGAGTCCCATAATTCTGCCAGTGAATGTTCCGCTTTCTCTCTCTTCTTTTCTGCCTCTTTAAGCATCTGAGTTATCTCAAGAGCTTTGTCCTCTACCTCAGAGTTCTTTCTTCTGCATGGTCTAATCTGTTGTTGATACTTTCTACTGCGTCTTTAAGTTCCCTAATTGACTGCTTCATTTCTCTCATCTCTGCCATATCCTTTTTATATTCTTCTCTTAATTGATTCTGGTTTTACATTTCTTTTTCCGCTTTATCAGCATTTTCCTTCATTTCTTCCTTCATTTCCTTGATTGTTTTCATCATCTGTATTCTAAATTCCCTTTCTGACATTTCTAACATTTCCTTATAGGTGGAATCCTCTACAGTATCTATCTCCCCCCCGTAGGGGGGGTTGCTCTGGACTGGTTTTTCATGATGCCTGGAGTTTTCTGCTGGTTCTTCCTCATGATTTCTTTTATCTGTTTCCTTGTCCTAGTTTTCCTTTCACTTCCTCCTGCTCTTTAAATTGCCATGCTTCTGGACTAGGGTTTCAATGAGTCCAAATCTCTACTGCTTTTGCCTTCCTCAGGGGGTCCAGAAGTCTCACGTTTTCTCCCTGTGTCCCAAAAAGGATGTTTCTGGGCAGATCTCACCAGCCAGAGATGCCTGAATTCTTCTCTCCTCAGTCTCCCCGTGCCCAGTTGCAAGGAAGCTGTTACTTGGCTGCCATCTGGGTATGGTGGTGGACACTGAGGCAGAAGTAAGGCTGGAGCCCAGGAATTGGAGGTTGTAGTGAAAAACAAAACAATTTGAAATAAAAGAAAACATAAAAAGGACGTTGAATTAGGAAGCAGATGAAGTGTGAGGTGAGAGGAGAAGCCCTGTGGCGCCCCGTACTTTTTATTTATATTATGTTTTATTGCTGCAGTTTTACTTTTTAATCATTTTTTCCTGAATATTTTTGATCCATGATTTATTGAATTTGTGAATGCAAAACCACAAATAAGGAGAACTGACTACATTATTCAGAAAAACTACATAAAAAACTATAAAAAGAACTAAAAACAAGAAAATCGTAATTGTTAGCAGTCACTGGTTGTAGGATGGCGATGCTGACAGGTGGATCAGGGAACTACTGATTTTCATTATAGGCCCATTCAGATTCTTTTCTCTCATGTGCATGTATTATTCTGACTTAAAATAAAAACCCCAATATAACCATGATATTTGGGACTTCTCAGTATTTCTTCACATTAACTTGACTTTCACCAATCACTTCTATAAAATTTGTCAGGTAACTAAAGATGTAGCCTCTTCTTGTCTAAAATCTATCCTGTAACCAACCTTCTACTCTGGGAATATCTCCATTGATTAACCTCTCTCTTTCATCGTCAACCAGTTCTTTTCCACTGAGTTTATAAAACTTGCTCAAAACTAATCTAAAAACCCTCTCCTGGCACCCTTTTCTCTCTACTTACTGCTCTAAATTGTCTTTTTCTTTAAAGTTTAGCTTATAAGGTAGTTACATTCATTGTTTCAACTTCCTCACCTTCCATAACGCTCTCTTTGGCTCTTTGCTATCTATGTTGGGCCTAATTTTCTTCCATGAAAATTTCCAGACCTTTAATTGACAAATCCAAAGGATAGCTCTGAATCCTTTTTTCCTCCCACCACGACTAGGGAAGCTTTTGCTGCTGTGAGCTCCAGTCTCCACTTACTGCTCTGTTCTGTGTGTTTTGTGTTCACATTCTCCCTCCGCACATTTTTGTCTTTTCCTAGGAGTCCACAGTAAGTTGTGCAGTGGGAGCCTGCCTACCCCTGAAACTCTATCACCCTGATCTGTCCCCATAAACAGGTCAACTTACTTTCTTATCTGCTCACAAATCTAAGTTTCCTTTGCACATTTGAGTTGTAGAAGATAGGTTTTAAAGTAGTTATGTTCTTAAATTTTTCTCTCCTTGGCACTGTTCCCACTCCCTACTCCCTGCCTTGATTGATGGGTTCAAGTGTGGGAAGTCATAAATGAATGTGACCCACCCCTGTGACCACAGCTGATAGGACCCAACAATAAAGCAAGCCTGGGACTGGGACAAGTTTAAATTATGAGTAAATTGTGAAGTGACATCCAGGAGTTGTTTAAGAGAAGGGGCAAGGGTAGGGAGGGAAGGGGGGAGGTTGGGGTGGAGGGAGGTTAATTGGTGGGGCCACACCTATGGTGCATCTTAGAAGGGTACAGGTGAACCTTACTAAATGTAGAATACAAATGTCTTCATATAATAACTGAGAAAATGCCAGGAAGTCTGTGTTAATCAGTTTGATGAAAATAGTTAAGATTGTATATGAAACCAGCACATTGTACCCCTTGATTGCACTATTGTACACAGCTATGATTTAATAATAAAGAAAAAAACAAAAAAGATTTAGGAACAGGGATTCTATAACCAAACCACCAGGGTTCTCACCTCAGCTTCACATACTAATTGTGTGACCATGGGAAAGTTACATTACAATCTCTCCCTCTCTCTTTCTTTCTCTCTCTCTTTCTCCCTCCCTCCTTCTTTGAGCTAACATATTTATGTTCCAGGCTTTAAGAAAGATTTATTGATAATAGGGTGTATAGTTATTAGCATTTCAGAGGTTACAGTAAAGTTCTCCATATAGGCGATTCAAAGATACCTTCTAAGATCAAACTTGGGAGGAAAAAAATCAACTTCCAAAAAGTGAAATCATTCATCTGTGGAAACTGCACATCTTGGATCTCCTTCTCAGAAGCCAATGAAGGTTTTCACAGTCATTGTCTTCATCTGTTGAATGGGGATGTGATCTACCCAGGCTGCTTTACAGACAACTCTGTAAATGGTAAAATGTTACTATTAGTGATAACAACAAGAGTAGCAATGAAAGCAATCATAGCAAGCTCTTCTTTTATACTTATTCTGTTCCCAGCACTGTCCTAAATGCTTTTCATATATTTCTTGAGATTGTGCCCCCCCCACAGCTGGGAGGTGGGCACTGTTACCATCCCCCTTCTATAGATGATGCAACTGGAGCGCTGTGGAGGTGGTAACCTTTCCTCAGTCATACAACTAGTCTGCTTCTGGAATTTTTGCTCTTAACTCTTCATTAAGTTCACCCTGCCAAAGCCACCTCACAATATATGGTAAATTCTCCCAAAGATTAGAGATCATAGCCATAGGGTGCTGTTTTGGAAATGTGGGTCTTATTCTTAATGTGGGGAACAGTCTTTCTGAAAAAGAGAAAGTGATAAAATTACTTAAAAGCTTAAACATATGTTAATGGCCATGAGGAAGATCTCACAAGAATGTGAATAAATCCATCCTTACATCAGAAATATATATATAATATGCTATGCTATGCATATGTATGCACTATATCCATCTCTATATCTTATATGTGTCTCTACTCCTACATTGAAATAATGCTGCATATCCATCTGCAACAGATTTATATACTGTACATACACACACACGCACACACACACACACAAAGTTAATGGGCAATCAGTGGTATCTTTAAATCCCAAGATAAGATGGCATACAGTAGAACATCCATGGTTGACCACTTCCCTACATTGACCTCCTCCTTAAGTTGACCTACTTTTTATAGCATGGACATGCACAACCAGGGCTGGCTCTTTATGTTGACCACCTCCATATGTTGACGAGTTTGTTATAGTCACTTGGGTGGTCAATTTACAGACAGTCTACTGTACTGAGTACTGGCTAAGCTGATAAAATAACAAAATCTCAAAATATAGTCACTTAAGAGAGAATTTCCCTTACACATAAAGATTCAAATATATGTGGTGCAGATCTAGTAGAAATGCTCTGGTTGGCTGGTATCTGTTCTGCCTACCAGTCCCCCAACATGTGGCTCCCGTTGTTGGGTTGAAGTGACTGTTACTTCCATCTTTACTGTCTCCCAGGCAGCAGGAATGAGGAAAGGAAGTGAACCCAGTGGTGATGTATATCAATTTTGTTCACAGCTTATTGGTTCGAACAGTGACATGGCCATATCTAGTGGCAAGGGAGACTGGGAAATGTAGTCTTTACCTGGATGGATGGCCACATGCACAATTAAAATGACTTAAGGGACGTTTAGGAATCCATCACAATAATAATTTTATTTTCTGATGTCCTAATGATGATAAAACTCATTTCTCTTATTTAATTCCTTTAATGATAAATTAACATTAAGGAAGAAAGTACATTGATTTTAAAGTAGTTCAGACACCCGAAAATGGCGTAGTGAAGTATAAAGGCTCCAACATTTTATCTTTATTGGAGAACTTTTATTTTTATTGGAGGACCTTTAGTGGAGATTATTCTTGGGTGCATCTCTGCTATTCAGTGATTTTTGTCTTTCCCAGGCTGCTCTTCCTGTGAGCCTCTAGAATTCCTGGGTCTTCCTTTTCCCAGAGATGGAGGGTACAGCAGCCGGCAGCTCCACAGAAAACTTGTGGAGAACTTTACACAATGTTTAGATTGGTTTGGAAAGTAGTTATCCTTTCTTTTCATTCTTCACAGTAGATCTCTTTTTTCTCATTATGCAAATTTCTCCTGTGATGTCTTCATTCTTTAATTTAGTTTTATTTGCATTTTTAGGGCTATTATATCTCTACCTCTATTTCCATGGCTTTAATCTTTCCATCATTTGGAGCCAACTTTTCAAAAATTTTTCTCATTCCCTCATTCATTCTTTCTGCTTACTTGTTCATTCATTATCCATTTTCCCATTACTTTGGCTGCAATGATTAGTTTTAGTAACATTCCTTTCCATTTTCTCATTTCCTTGGCCATAAAATGAGCACCTCTAATGCCTGTGTAATTTTTGCTCTCATTCAAACTTTATTCTCCACTCGTTTGTTATATTTCTTAATGCCTTATCCTTTCTTCCTCTCATTACTCATTACCTCATTCATCCTGTCACATTTCCCTCATTTTCTTATCCCTGCAATTAACCCCCATGTGCTTTCTGCTGTTTTCTCATGTTATGCTTTCTATCCCCTAATCTTGAGTTTAAATTTCTTCTACATCTACATTTGGTATTCTATTATCTATTCTCTTAGCTTTTCATTCTCCCCACCTGGAGTATAATTATAAAATATACGTTACTCTTTTTAAAAAACTGGGTTGAAATTTATTTATCCAAAGAAGCATTATGTTTCCAGACAGATATTTAAAAGCAAAGAGTAAGCCCTCATTTACAAATATTGCTCAAAATATTTAGAAGCCTTTATATGAGAATGTTGCTAGAGATTTTTACAAGCCATGTTCACAATAATTTTCAAACCTGTATGTTTCCACCTATTTTTTTTCTCCAAATAATGTTTGTCAGTTTGATAATCCACCGATATACCAAAATGTAGTCTTGAAATTAGTGTTGAATATCTATAAAATTGTATATCAATCTTCAAATCTTGACAGTGGTTTATCAGAAAAATAAAATAATGTATATGAAGCAAAGTCCAAAATTGGACCACCAAAAATATTTGAGCACTGGTAGCTTGATTGAAATAAAGCTACAGTCAATTTTGAGATGTAGAACATCTAAAATGACTGCTCTAAAGAGACCAGCCTTCTGTAGTATATACTAATACAACATAATGGGATAATAAATGATAATAAGTATTCCATTCTTCCCTTTTTAATGTTTTTTTATAGAATCAATCAGTCTCGCTTCTTTTACTCAAAACTTAAATTTCCTTTTCCCATTTCTTTACTCCTTTTGATTTTTACTGTAAATTAATTTGTGTTGTTTTCTATTTTCAAAAGAATGGGAGAAACCTGTGAATCTGAAAGCACATGAGAAAATTTGGATGGTAAAGGCAAAAATAAGGCAATGAAAAGAGACATTAATTTCTTTTTCTGGCTCCTTATTAATTCTACAACTTTAATGACCCAGATATTTGTTTTTTCTTCTTGATCACTTTTTCATTTATTAATTTCATTATTTTCAAATCTTTATCTTCAGCCCTGAACTCGTCTTCTGAACTCAAGACATTACACAAGTAGACCTTAACATTCTCAAATCATGCTCCCTGAAGATTTTTTTAAAATGCCCCAAATACATAAAATGTTACTACAGGGTATTATTTACCTTACCACTATGAGTAGAGAGCAACAAAGTACGTAGAAATATGGGTGCCAGGAAGTAGAGCAATCGCGACTACCAGGAAAGGGGCCTATTCTTATATATTGGCTTAACCACATAAGAAACTCAAATCCTTCCAAATCAGTTATGAAGAATTGAAATCTACCACAGTTCCCCCCACAAAAGTATTTACAAAGTTGTTTCTATATGGAAAAAAGTGAGGAGTTAACCCACAGGGTTCAAGAAACTGGAGAAGTAAACATTCTGGGGGGCGAGTGGTCTTTTTAGAGCTTTTAATATGCCAATTACATTGCAACTATGCAAGAGAGCTGTAATATTTTTCTTTCTATTATGAAGGACATAGATCTCTCTCTCACATACACATATAAATTCTGTATCTCATTTTCTGTTTGCAGTGTCTCCTCTTTTGTCCAACTCCATACCCTCTCTCATTCATTCTAAACCTCCTGTGTATTTCATTTTCTGCCTTTTTCTCACTCCTTATTTTGTTTATTTCATTTCTATTATATCACTCTTAAGTGCTATCTTGTCTTAGTTTTCTGTCTGTGTGAGGTTTTGGTTTCCCAGAGCCCTGATTTCTTCTTTCCTATTTCAAATCAATTTTCCCTTCTATTATCTCAACTCCATGCACAATCCTCTGCTCGCATGCAGATTCTGAGAACAGAGAGGCAACTTCTGGGGCAACCTGCCCTATTAGGGCCTGTCTCAGTCAGACCTCATTTTCTCTCTCCTCCAAGATCTGCACCTGCAGCAGTCCAGGAAAACATAAACCAGTTATGAGTAAGAAGCTCAAGGACAGCTGTTGAACCTGAAAATAGTTTTAATTTGTTTCTGTCTCATTAGCTTAATGCTGATGCTAGTGGCCCCCAGGCTGCTGACCAAGCTCAGTGACTTCCTTTTCAACTTGACCTGAAGCTTATCAGGTCCAAAGATGAAGCTGACAACTCAGGCAACCTTCCCTTCATGACCCTGGTCCTTTGTGTCTGCTCCCCAAGGACTTTCATTCATCTCTGGGTGTACAATAATTAAAAACTAGAGGGGAGACCGTCCTCATTGGCATGACTGGTGAAATCACATGAATAAGTGCTTACAGTGTAGGAACCACCTTGTAAGCATGAGGCTTGCTGTGATGACCAAGCTAGAATTATCCACCTGACATAGGCTGCTGTGAATAGGCATCCAGAGGCTGAATCATTGTAAATTGCTTTGGAGAATTGACCCCAGATGGCAATCCATAACTAAGAAAGACACAAAGCTTAAAGAAATGTTTTTCTTTTCAGTAAATGATTTAAGTTGCCACATTTGAAAAACGGAGGCTGAGGTTCGAAACTGATCAAGTAAATCTAGTCAGGCAGAGTGCAGCAAGTAAATCTCTAAGACAAATAATAGTGCTATCTCCTGGTCTGAATCTCAGTGTCCCTAGATAGTGAGCAGCAGTGATCTAGGAGAGCTGACGGAGTTAGGAGATGTGAGGTAGGGACCCACAGGCCTGGTGGTCTATGTTGAGAGTCTGATCTCTTCTGGGCTGAGATGTCCACGTGGGTTTCATGAAGGGACCCAGATTTTGAATAGAGATTGATAAAGGTTACCCAGTCCTGTTTAGACCCATGTGATGGTTAATTTTAGGTGTAAACTGGATTAAAGACTACCTAGAAACCTGGTGAGGATTTATTTTGAGTGTGTCTGTGGAAAATGTTTCAAGAGAATATTGACGTATGAGTACATGGACTAGGTGGGAAAGATTCACTCTTCATGCAGGAGGCATCGTCCAATCTGCTAGGAAGTCTGGAGAAAATAAAACATAGCAAGGTAAGTGTATCTGTTTGCTGGAGCTCAGATACATTCTTCCTCTCCTGCCTGGGACAAAACTGTGCTCCTCAGCCTTTGGACTCTATATCTTGCACCAGCAGCCTGCTCAGTGCGTGGACCTCAAATTGAAGGTTCCATCATTGGCTTCCCTGTTTCTGAGGTCTTCAGACTTGGCCTGAGCCATGCCACCAGCATCCTAGCATTTCCAGCTTTCAAATAGTCTATTATGGGACATCTCAGCGTCCATAATTATGAAGTAATCCCTTAATAAATCCCCTCTCATGTGTCTGTATGATTTTTTCATACAAACCTATTGATTTTGTCTCTGTGGAGAACCCTGTCTAATTGACAGGAGACAAACCTAGACCTTTGACACTCCCTCTATGATCCCTAGGGGTCACTTTCCATCACCAGGAGACCCCCTTTTCTTCCCCCTGGACACCAAGTCTCCTTCTGACCACCCTGGGAAGCATCTCATCCACCCATTCACTCAAACAGCATTTTCTGGATGCCTACTGGGTGTCAAGAACTGGGTTACAAGGCCTAGAGATATATGTTTTGTTCACCTCCCAGAAACTCACAGGCCAGGAAAGATGGAACTCAGAGCCCTGAAGGCCAACGTGGGCCTGTTCACCAGCTATCCTCAGGGCCTGCCAGGCACTGGTCACAGAACCAAGCTTGCAGTGGGTTTTTATGCATATTGATGAATAAATCCATGTGGTGACTTATGTGTACCTTAAAGGATAAAACACACTGAATTCAGTAGATGGAGAAGGGGAATAAGTGCTGTATTAATTAGTTTGCCTTATTTTAATTATTTATGTGTTTGAGTAACTAACATAGTCACATCGCTCAAAAATCAAAACAATATAACATGAAAGCCATTAGATATTTCTCTTCCTCCCCGATCCCTGCCTATCCCTCTCCTCACCTATCAGACCCCACCCTACCTCTCATGACTTTCATTATTATTAGTTTTTGATATATTATTCCACTGTATCTTCATTTAAATAAAATCATAAACATCTATACAGTAGAATCTCTATATAAGTTGACCACCCAAGGGGCTATAACAAACTGGTCAATGCACGGAGGTGGTCAACATAAGGAACTAGACATATAGTACATGTCCAGTCTATGAAAATTAGGTCAGTTTAAGGAGGTGGTCAATGTAGGGAGCTGGTCAACTATGAAGGTTCTACTGTGTTTTTTACTGTATACTGTACAAACTGCTTTTTTAAAAACTCAACACTATATTCTAGAGATTTTTCCCTGACAATACATTGAGAATGACACTTTTTCCCAGCTGCATGGTACGCCAATGTATAGATGTGCCTTCCCTGAAACATTATTTTAAGCACCTATGTTTGAGCAGAACTTTCCTCCTCCCCCATCTCTACATCAAAACTTGCCCTCAAAACACTAATCTCTTTTCAGCCATCTAATTTAATAAATTGATTCTGCCAGGGCATTCACAAGATGGAAATGTATCTTTACAGGCCATTAGGCCAAAAGTCTTACTTCAGAGGAGTCAATTCCCAAAGGAAGTAGGTGATGAATCTACTACGGTGCAGGAACTGTTCTACCAGGTCATACATGTTCTTGAAAGGGTCCCCTCATATTTAAGACATTATGGGGGCTCAGTTCATTCTGCTTGAGCAGAATTGATCCCATAGTGATTGTTGCAGGTCCTGAAGCTGCTGCTGAAAAAACTATTAGGGGCAGGTGGCCTCGGAAATCAGGCCTTGTAGACAGATGCAATGCTGCTTGCTAGGAGGGTGGGGGACAGGTGACTTCTGGTCACTCCTATCCTAGCTGGAAGTGATACAGACTGTGTATCAATATTCCCTTAACCTTGTTTTCTCCCTTAACTAAAAACACTCTTAAAATTAAACCAGACAATTTTATAGGCAACAGCATATTCAGTTTTGCCTAAGTAAATTCCTCTAGCTAACTGCTGGAGTGCAGCATGTAAGGTGTGTCACCTGAGCCGAGAATAAAGGTAACATTTTTATGTTACCAATTATTGCTGACTTGTTTTTTGCTTTTAGTATTCCAGGCAACTCTGCTGCTTTGTGTGACTGCCATTTTCAATCATCTTTTATCTGGGGTTTCTCCTCTCTTACCACTTCTTTCTTTCATTTCAACAGTTAAGGAGCCCCTGCAGAAGGATGTGATGGGGTGTTCTTATGTGTGAAAAGACCAGACTCTTCTGGCTGCCCACTTGTTGTGACTGTCTTAATGACAATTGCGATTACTACAAAACTGATTGGCCTGTGGCCTCTGAATCAGTGAGAGAGATGGCCCGAATGACCCAACAGGCCATGTTATCTGGCTGATCACTCAACCCATGCAGAAATGGCTGAAAAGTTGATGATAACTGGGGCAAGGGGATCTAGCTGTAAACTGTCAGGAATCCCCTGCCCCAAATCAGGGTAAGTTTTGTGCCCATTTATTCTCACTGGAGGAGTGAAGTATTTGAGAAAAATGATTGTGCTTTCAAATGCTGATGACAGGAGCCCTCTTAAGGAGGGACTCACCATTTAGATATGAAAAATGAGGCTAGGGGCAAAATATCCCAAAGAAGAAAGCAGAATAAAGAAAGGGCTCCGTACCCTGCACAGAGAGGAGAAAAGGAAGACTGGGCTATCCAGGGGGTACTGAGCAGCAAGGTAGGAGGCTGGAGCAAGGAGAGAGTCAGGGCCAGCCACGTGTTTGTGGAGCAGGGAATGTTTGGGGAATGCCGAATGTTCAGTTGTAGGTTGTTTTCTGGGCTGAACTCCTCTCTGTTGCATCTCCCAAAACCTTCCATAAAATCTGCTGCAAACACAGCCTTTGTCTCTGGCACTGTAGGGTGGGTCAAGGCTCTGTCACGGTCTTCCTACCTTCTGCCCTTGTGCCCTCTGATCTTCAGCCATCCATTGGCCCATGTGGTCAGAATGTGCTTCATTCCCTTGCAGGTCCAGCCTACCCCAAGCACCTCAAAAATCGTTTGCAGATTCTAGGCTACCCTCAGGGACAGGAAATCCTACAGATCTGCCTAAGCCCTTCACCACCTCTGAGTTACTCTTTGGTACATATACAAATTTCCACCCTTCCCTTGTCATATTGCACTGAGGCACAGGGAGCTCAGATCCAACTCTTAAAGTGGTCTGAAAACAAGCCTGCAAATCTACCCTGTCATCAGCTCCCTTGACCCATTTGATGGTTTTATTTCCCCATGCCAGTGGGAAGAGAACCAGGGCCTTGGGTCTCCTATCTCAGGGACTCCCAACTTCTAAGCACTCCTCTTCCCTCCTCAGGGTTGCAACTCTGTGAACCAGGGGCTCTCTGGGCTCCCTTGCAGGAAACTACCCTCTTAGGTTGTCATATATGCCCCCTAGGCCTGCAGAAACTAAGCTTCTGCAACTCAGAAAGGCTGCTGCATGGCTGGGCAACAAAGGCCACAGGGAATGTTACTATCTGGCCATCAGTGCCCAGCAGTGAGAATTAATGGAGAGTCATCTGTGAGGGTGCTTCTCAGACCAGTTCTAAAAGGCGATCAAAAAGGAGAGTGTTCCCAGGTCATCCTGAGCCCATCTATACAGTGATGGGATGTCTAGAAAACATTTGTAATTCCGTTTTACTGAGAATGAAGGTGGATTTTTTAAATTGAACTAGAAGGAATCTGACTTCTCCTAAAGTATTCCCTTTCTTATGTCTTCTGTGAGTAAACAAATGCTGTCTACTCCCATAACTTTTATTAAATCAGAGATTCTGAACCTGAAGTTCACAAACTCTCAGACATTGCATGCACAACTGTCTAGATGCCTTTTTCTGAGGAAAGTGTCATGGTTTTTCATTTGAGTGTTTGTTTGTCTTTAAATCAGATTCTTCAAAGAATTTGTGACCTAAATAAGGCTAGGAACATTCCTCTACACCAAGGTCACAAACCCACTTCCTTTGACTTTTGTGCTTCCCCTTGTCTGTATTTTGAAGCTTAGAAAATAGTTAATGATAGGTTCAAATAAAAACTCTCTTTCTGTGCACTCAATTAAAGCCTTAAAAATCACAACTTTGACTGATATTCCTTCCCTCAGGTTTATCTTATGACGGCACCTTACAGTTTTGAGGGAAAACTGGTGGTGATACCTGTTGCCTCTTGGTCCCAAGGCTGGCCCAGGTCTGCTTCTCCTGACTGTTCCAGGTTCATGACAGGCTGGACATCTCGTTGTCGATCAAGTGAGCAGCTGAGCATCCAAGCCCAAACTTCCATAAACTTGCCTTCACACAGCTCTTTGCACAGAATAAGGCTTTCCTGCATGCCCTCACCACAACTCTGAAGGAAGGTACAGAGACATGGGCCCCATTTTATAGATCCATAAGTGAAGCACAGAGAAGATAATGGCTGCTCCATGGTCCTGCTGGAGCTCATGCATGGCAGCATGCTACCTGCAATGCTTTGAAAAGTTGTTTTTATTTATTCATTTACTTTTTCAAGACAAGGTCTCGCTCCGTTGCCTGGTCTAAAGGACAGTGTCATCATCATAGCTCACTGCAACCTCATGCTCCTGGGCTTAAGCAATCCTCTTGTACGTGTGCACTCACACCTGGCTAATTTTTTTTTTTGGCAGAGATGAGGTCTTACCACGTTGCTCAAGCTGGTCTTAAACTCCTGGCCTCAAGTGACCCCTCTGCCTTGGCCTCCCAAAGTGCTAGGATTATAGGCATGAGCCACCACACCCAGCAAAAATTGTTTTTAATTAAAAGTAATATAAAACACTCATTTTTGTTTTGATGCTCCATTATGGGTTGAACTGTGTCCCCTCAAATATTCACATTTTGAAATTCTAGCCTCCAGTACCTCAGAATACGACCTTCTTTGGCAAGAGGGTTGTTGTAGTTGTAATTAGTTGAGATGATGTCAGACTGGAGTAGGGTGGCCCCAAATCCAATATGACTGGTGTCCAAATACAAAGGGAAAATGTAGGCACAGACATGCACATGGGGAGAAAGCCATGTGAGGGTAAAGGCAGATCAGAGCGATGCTTCCATAAGCCGAGATTGCCAAAATTGCCAGCAAACCACCAGAAGCTAGATGAGAGGCATGGAACAAGTTCTCACAGCCCTCAGGAGTCAACCTTGCTGACACCTTGAACTTGGATCTCTAGTTCATTCCTGTTGTTTCAGCCACCTAATCTATGATACTTTATTATGCAACCCTAGCAAACTTGTATAAGCCCAATTTTGCAACTTTTTCTAAATTAAAGAAAGAGATGAATCTTTGCTTGGTGTATGATATTAAAACAACCCAGAAATATGTAACATAAAATGTGAAATGTCCTTCACTATCCCATTGCCATCCTTCTCCCAATGTAACTGTTAGGTAGTTAGGACCTCCGGCTCTTCTAGGGAGAAGGACATCCTGCCTGCCTTGGTGCTACCTCTAACAATTACCCCATCTGGGAAAAAGGACAAGAGCAGCCCATCTTGGTGCTGCCCCACCTTAGTCTTGTCTCAAGCAGCTGCCACACTTGGGAACAAGAGGAATCTCTGCTAGTGGGCAAAAGAAGGTTGGGACTCCCCCAGCCTACAAGCCAGGCAGCCTGGGAATAATAGCATTTGGAAAGTGACCTATGGCTAATTATCATGTTAGTAACTGTCCTTCAGTGTTTCATGGTCTGAACTACAAGAGAGGCCCAATCACAGATGCTGTAAAACAAAATCCCAGACCATAACCAAGGCCTTTTTATTGTGACAAGGGGTCGATTCATTGCCTGTAGTGAATATATCTTGCTCTTGCTCTGTAAATCTACCTTCCTCTTCCTCATTCAACTTAGTTTCCTGCTTGCCTTGATTTGGTTAGTTTGGTCATGCTTTGGCCAAGAAAACACCAAGAACCAAGAATGCAGATAAGTGCCTGAACCAGACATCATCACATATTGGATAGTTATATTTGTAGAATTGCCAGTATATATTTTTAAACTGTTTTTCTGACTCTGGATTTTTATGACATGTTGTTATTCTCTCACGTACTTGAGCTAATGTTTACTCTTCTGGTTGTTAGCTCCAAGTTCCTTTCTCTTCAACAATTCCTTGAGCATGTGTGTGCATGTCTGTTTTAATAATAATTCCCAGTGCTGTGACAACGGGAAACTGACCCTGTCTTCTAAAAGTTTGCTGAAAGATCAACTCACAATTAAGGCAGATTAATAACAGAAATGTTTATTTACCAAATACCATGCACATGGGGAGAATGACAAGAGCAATTACCCAATATTCCAATGAAGTTCAGACATTTTTATACTTGTCCTTTGGAGGGGAGGGGAAATGTGGAGTATAGGTAATTCTGTTTAGGGGTTTCAAAAGGCCACTAGGAAGGACAAATGGAAGGGGAGATAGATTAACTTGTCAATGATTCTCTTTGCAAATTAAATTACCCTGAGGGACAGGTATTGTATTTAAAATAATTTGGGCCAGGTCTGTTTGCCACCTTCTTTTCTGCAATATATGGAGATAAAGGGGAGAGGACGGAAATCAGTTGCCCCTTTCGATCTTTTATTGTTTTGTTTTTTGTTTTTAATTTTATTATTTTTATTATTAAAACATAGCTGTGTACATTAGTGCAATCATTAGGTACAAGTGTGCTGGTTTCATATACAATCTGAACTATTTTCATCAAACTGATTAACATAGCCTTCATGGCATTTTCTTAGTTACTGTATGAAGACTGATCTTTTGATTAGGACAGTATGGTTTGCATGTAGAGGGAGAGTCCCTTTCAGTGCTTTCTGCTCTCCATGGCTTTTAATACAAAATACTCTTTATTTCAGGAGTCATATTTTGAGGTCAAATTTCCTGAGCTACTTCACCAGGAAGAAAGCAAAATTCAAACAAAGGGACTTCTCTGAAACAAAATGTACACATTGAAAAAGCTGTTAGAGATTATAAAAATAGATATATGGCTTTACATTCATGCCACAGCTAGGAACCAGGTGAAAGGTGTGAAATACAAGTCTTATGAGATGTCTTCTACCAGGTTCAGAGGGTCACCCATATGCCCACATAAATAAATACAGGTGGGGGTTATTTACCCATACACATTTGACCAGCATCCTCCAAATTCTACCTATTAATAATACATTTTTTGCCTCACTGTCTGTGCAAGGTGCTGCTCTCTCTTATCAAAGCAGAAATTTCTGCATTTTAAAAACAAAGCAAAACAAAAAAGACAATAGTGTCTCCAGATGGCAGCTGCTACAGAGCCCATATGGTGCTGGGAAGCAAGAGAGAGCTTCATACTCCTGTAGTCTTTTCCAGTGATGTACAGACGAACATTCTAGAATGCTCAACCTGAAAAGGAGTGAAGCTCAGGAGCTACAGAGGGGAATTACCAGGCAGGTCTGGCCCCCCTAGGCAGCCTATTCCTGAGCCTGGAGTCCTTCCATTCACTCAGCACAGTCCCTGGAATAATTCATTCCCTGAGTGCCAAACAAATGAGGCATCATGTGTGGTGGCCAAGCTGGAAAATATGTCATTGACCACACTGCACATGGAAAATAAAAGTAGAAGAGAGAACCCGAGAACAGGAGGCTGGGGCAGAGAGGATAAGCCTGGAGGGGTGGTGGGCCTACATCCAAAAGTATAAATGGAGAGAAAGGAAAATACAGAGCAGTTATGTGGGAGGAGAGCAGCAACCAGAAGGGGTCTGAACAGAACAGCCTTGGCCTGACATGGCTGGCTAAGTCTGAGTTTGGCCCGCAATGTGCCAACTTGACTGTATAATGGTGCCCAGATATTGGGTTAAACATTATTCTGGATGATACTGTGAGGGTGGTTTCTGTGGATAAGATTAACTTGTAAACCAGTAGACTTTGAGTAAAGCAAGTTGCCCTCCATAATATATGTTGGCCTCATTCAATTAGTTTAAGGCTGCAATAGAAAAAGACAGACCTCACCCAAGCAAGGAGAAAGTCTGCCAGCAGACTGTCCATGCAATCAAACTGCACCTCTTCCGTGGGTTTCCAGTTTGCTGGCCTATTCTGCAAATTTTTCACATAGCTCTCACAATTGCATGAGCCAATTCCCTAAAATACATTCTTACCAAAAGGCAATCAAGGGTATCCATATAGGGTCAGAAGAGATCAAATTTTCACTCTTCACAGATGATATGATTGTATATCTGGAAAACACCAATGATTCTACTACAAAACTCTTAGAAGTGATCAAGGAATACAGCAGCATCTCAGGTTACAAAATCAACACTCTTAAAGCTACAGTCTTTATATATACCAACAATAGTAAAACTGAAAAAACAGTCAAGGCCTCTATTTCTAATTCACCATAATGCCAAAGAACATGAAATATTTGGGAGTTTACCTAACAAAAGACGAGAAAGAGCTCTATAAAGGGAACTATGAAACTCTAAGAAAAGAAATAGCTGAAGATGTTAACAAATGGAAAAACATACCATTCTCATGGGTGGGAAGAATCAACATTGTTAAAATGTCCATACTACCCAAAGCAATAT
>CAUYON010116868.1:0-19926 GCA_963573935.1 Arctocebus calabarensis
ATCCATTTTAACATTAAAATGAAATATGTAAGTACCACACACTGGCATTAAAAAAAAAATGGAGACTTTACCTCTTTTATGTTTACATGGATGGAGCTGGAAAATATTCTTCTTAGTGAAGTATCTCAGGAATGGAAAAAATATATAACCATTGTACTCAGTACTAGTGTGAAACCAATTATAATCACTGACTCTTGTATACCAAAAATGTAACACAACTATAGCCTAGGATGAAGGAGGGAAGGGGAGGGAAACGGAAAGGGAGGGTTGATAGAGGGTTAGTAGGAAGACCACACCTAAGGAGCATATTACAAGTACAAGTTGGATCTATTAGGTGTAGAACATAAATATCCTAACATTGTAATTGGGTAAATGAGGTGAAGGCTATGTTGATTAGTGGGATGTAAGCACTCCAATTTGTACAAATAATCAACACATTGAATCCCATAATGGCATAAATGTATACATGATCTTTACAAATGACTTAATAAAAAAAAATAAATAAAATAAAATAAAATATAATTTCTTTTGAACATACTTCAAAGAGCACTTGCGTTGTAAGCAACGTCACTGCCTCCCATTACACATGGAAATATTTTCCATCTTTATCACCTTGAATCAGTGATTCAGCTTTGCCTTGCTCAGGTAAATGCAACAATTGCTCTGTCATAACACTAGGGAAGTATTCACAGAGAGCCTGACTAGAAAAGCATGTAAAAGTTCCTATACATGTTTTTGTAAGTATTCTATTTCCCTTCAGCCTCTGACTTAAGTCATTCCACGGTCATTGCTAAAACGTTGAGATTCCTGGGGCATTTTGACATTTTAAAGTGTCAAACAAGCTAAGATGTGTAAAATCAAGACTTTGGTGTAAAATTTATGAATCTGACTTAAGAACAGCACCACCAACAAATGAATAAATACTATTTTGTAGGGAATTCTTCATAACAGCTGACGAGATAACCAGAGATGGCCACCGAACTTAGACTCCTATCTCAGAAAAAAAGAACTACGGTGGCTTCTTTTTATAATAAATAATAATAAGCACAATTAATGCTTATCTGCTGATCAGCTATTGCCAACTGGATACGTTATATTAGGGGGAGAGGAACTATTATTGTAAAAGTATAAATTTGCTAATTTTTCTGGTAAGCAAACTGTAGAGAAAATTTTTAGGTGGATAGTCTGGAAGGCCTGGAAGTAATGAAGCTTAGTGAGTTCCTCCTTGGGACAGGGATATGGCAGAATGTCTCCCTGGACAGGAAGATTACCATTGCTACTGACCAAGCATATCTGCTGTGGGGAACTGGGAATCCTAAGGAGTCACCCTCAGTCCACATCAACTAGCCCACTAGGCTTTGCTAAGAATACATACTTTTAGCTTATCCCAATGAACTATAACTTCGATTAGAAATATATATGTGTAAATACACATATTATACACACATATATATTTGACTTTTCCATATTGCTTGGGTTCAAAGTTCATTTTTCCTTTGGTTGCAGCTGCATGTTAATGACATACAATAGAATTTTAATAAGATAGTGCATTAAGAAGAAAAATAGTACATATGTGAGCATAAACTAGCTGACCACATAATACCAGCTCTATTTCCTGATGGCTTTGTATATCACAAGATTTGACTTGAATTTCATGTCAAAGCAGATGTTAGCCTCATAAAAATTCAATCACGTTTATTTTATTAGGAGAGTCCAGGATATCTGCGGAAGACATTAGAACCAATCTGGAGTTTCGGGTTCAGAAATGAAGTGAGACATCCATTTGGGACAAAGCTGCTCTAAGAGGTATACGATTAATGGCTTACATCATCGTCCACCAGCAGAGACTGGGCTAGGTTTGAGCCATCTCAGTTTGGGTATTTGAGATTCAGAGAGCCATTAGACCCTCTTCATTCTGAGATAATAAAACTAAAAGTCAGAGAAGATTGGATTTTAAGATTGGCTTCTGCCATGAGCTACTTTTAAAACCATATAAATCAATTTATTAATTTATTCACAGTAATTTATGGAGCACTAACCCTGTATCAATGTGTCACTGTCCAGACACTGTGGATTACTGGAGATAGAGGCAAACAAAAGATACATGTTCCCTGCCCTCATGAACCTTGCAGTGAAGCAGCAATGACAAATATTAAATATCATTACATACTGTACAATAAATGCCATAACCAAAAAATGTATACTCAATCAGAGATTCTATCAAGAGATGGTTGAGTTAGGGAAGGTTTGAGAAAGTGACATTTAAATCCATAGTTCTAAATTTTGCACATAAGGATCACCTGGGGAGCTTTAAAAACTATATGAGTTACTGGTGCTATACAGATGAAAGGGATTGAATCCAAGGATGAGCTCTAGATAATAGCATTTATTAATATTACTCCTAAGTAATTATAATCGGTGGCTGTCATTGAGGGTTATTGAGTTTAGCTGGTATCAGAAGGAGGAAGGAGCTGAGCAGAGAGTAAAGTTTCCAAGGCGGAAAGAATGACCTCTGCCAAAGCACCAGAAAGAACCTGCCTCCTTTAGGAATTAAAAGAAGGCAGTGAGAAACTGATTAGGCTGGGACACTGGATCTGGGTCCCCAAGTAAGAAATGTGAAGGATTTGGAATTTTATTCTAAGTCCAATGAAAACTTATTAAACATTTAGCAGGAAACTAACATGACCAGTTTTTTTAAATCATGGTAGTTTCTCTCTAGGAAAAGTACTGAAAAGGTCCTACAGTACCAATGGCTGGGGCCAAATAGGTTCCCACTGGATTCTGACAAACAGAAAAAGAAAAAGAACTGAGAAGCCACAGGTAGCTGTAACATGCTGTTTATTCAACTCATGGCAGCCAGCAAGCAGGCATGGGAAGCTTCTTTTTTTTTTTTTTTTTTTCCTTGCAGTTTTTGGCCAGGGCTGGGGCTAGATTTAAACCCACCTCTGGTATATGGGGCTGGCACCCTATTCCTTTGAGCCACAGGCAAGGCCCAGCATGGGAAGATTCTTTTACCACCAGGCAGCAAGCCTTGGGGCCTTATATAGCCTCCAGAACAAGAGTAGTTCCAAATTAAACACTGAAGGCAATTACTTAGAACACGTGGCACCTGATGGCTTAACCAGTTATTCAAAACAATCAGAGGGCTCATGGCCTTTAGGCTGAGCACCTGGTAGCCTTCAGGTGAGAAAGCCTAATTTAACTCATCTTCCCCACAGGTGCAAAGAGGAACTGGGGAGTAAGGAGGTGACAGAGGATGGTCATGGCTTATACTGGACTTGAGTATGGGTGGAGGGAGGGCAATTGGTGGGATCACACCAAAAACATTTTAGAGATAAGAAACTTATCACATGTTAACAAAGAATCAATGACAATTATAATTTTAAATGTATCTAATAACATGGCCCCCTAATTTATAAAGCAAAAATTGATTCAGCTATAAGGGCAAATTGACAAATTCATGATCTAAGTGGGAAATTTTTACATCTTTGTCTCTGTGACAGATAGGTCAAGCAGATTAAAAAATCAAATAATAGAAGAGAAGATTTGAACAATACATTTAAGAAGCTTGATTTAAATAAGGTATGAAGTTGGACAATTAAGTTTGTGAACTCAATTTATAAAAAGTGCTACATACCACATTGTCGAATATCACTATGGTCACCTTCAAAGTGCTTCCCTTGGGAAGCTAAGCATTGACACCAGAGCCTTGTCCATCACTCACCATTCAAAGCACTTTTTCTAGGATGAGTCTGCAAACTGAAGTGTCTTACCCCTACAAAAAGCCCCCATGAACAATTGGAGAATATACCTTCTTTTTAAGCACACATAGAACATTTATAAAAATAGGCTGTATGCCATTTAATGAATCTATATCTTACAAACCACATTCTTAGGCAACAGTAAAGTTATGTTAGAAATGAATAACAATAAGGAAACTATAAAAGAAATTAAAGAAGCTCTATAATGAATATATAATGAAAAGTCATAGTGAAAATATTAGAAGTCAAATTTTGTGGAGGTGCAGATAAGTTATATGCCTATAAATAACATTATGGCTTTAAATGCTAATATTATAAAGAAAAGAGACTAAAGAGAAAAGAGATAAGCAGTCCGTGTTAGAATGCAGAAAATAGCAATAGAAAAAAACAAACAAAGAAGTACGGAAATAAGAAAGGCAAAGTCAGAAAGGAAAGGAATGAAAAATAAAGTCAATAGAAACAGCAACAGAGTAGAAAGTAGCTTCTTTAAAAATCCTAGTAAAATAGGCACATTTCTGCAAGACTGATCAAGGATAAAAGTAAAAAACAATTTCATCCGCCTTTTAGACATAACATTCGTGAAATTTTCTCATTTACTGTACGAAAACATTTGTGTTCTGCATGTCGAAAAGACAGATGAAATTATCTCAGATTGTATATGAAGCCCGCACAGTGTACTCCATGATTGAACTATTTATTGTACACAGTTATGATTCAATTAAAAAATAAGTAAAAAACAAACAACCCCCCCAAAACAAAAAACAGAAACCCAAGTAAATAACATTTGGAATGAAAGGGGTATAACTATGCACTGAAGCAGCAGAGATTATAAAGTAATTAGATGATATGATCAAAAAATTAATACTAATAATTTAAAAACTCACACAAGATGAATACATTTTTAGGAAAATAAAAATCTGAAAAATTGATTCAATAATAAATGATTCTATAGCCATTAAGCTATTGATTCAACATTTAAAATCAGCTCTTCAAAGAAGACACTAGACAGACAAAGTTCTATAAATTAGATAAAATCTACAAAACTTTTAAGGAACAAATAATTCCAAATTTACATAATGTTTTAGAGAGTCAAAAAGAGGTCATCATATCCTCAATATGAAAACCTCCAAAAGCTAGTGCAAGAAGGGAAATTATAGGGCAATTTAACTCATGATTATTGATTAGCAATAATATTAGCTAATATTAGCAAATTGCTAATATTATTGCTAATTTCACATTAGCAATTTGAATCTAAAATCAAAGGTTAATACATTATGACCAAATTTGTATTATTTCAGGATACAGGGTTACTTCAAAATTAAAAAATTATCTGCCACATCAGAAAATTAAAACATTTGATAAAAATCATCATTTTTATGATTAAAATTCTTAGCAAACTCAGAATGGAAGGAAATTTCTTTAGCCTGATATACTATAACTACCTGAAATATATAGCTAACATTTTACTTAGTGGCAAAATATTATGATATTCCCATTTAAAGTTAGGGATAATAAAAGATTCTTGCTATGGTGACTTGTATTCCACAATATACTGACAGTCCTAGCCAATGCAATAAGACAGGAAAAAGAAAGAAAATTCATAAAAACCAGAATCAAAGAAGCAGTATTATTGGCAGATAACATGACAAAGAGTACAAAATAATGTACAAAAATTATTAGAATTAATAAGAAAATGTAATAGTTTTTTAGGTTTTGATTACAACAAATATCAGTTGTATTTGTATATATTGGAATAATCAGATGCATAAGTGCAATTAAAATGCTATTTATAGTAGGAAAACAATAATGTATCTAGGGATGATAAAAGCAAAGACTTATATGACACTTATTATGGGCCATCCACTATTCTAAGCACTACGTGTTTGTGTATGTGTGGGTGTGTGTGTGTATATAATATATACTATATACTTTGTATGCATATATATACCTGAAACATGTAACTTTGGAAATATTTGTTTCTTGAAAGTTTTGTAGAGCTCACCTAGTTTATATATTAGGGTAATTTACATATTGTGTATACACACACACATTAACACATGAATTCCTATAAGAATCCTATGAAGTAAGTACTATTAGTTCCATTTACAGTTAAAGAAAATGAAAGCCCAAAAGATCACATAAATGTTCGTATTTCATATGAAGTTGCAGAGTAGGAGTTCAAATCTAACATCTGTTTTCAGAATATGCTCTTAAGTACTAGTCTATGATTTCGTTTTTGGAGTAAGTTACAAAAGTTTATTGAAAGACATCAAAATGATCTAAGAAAAATAGGCATACCATGCTTGTGGATAAGATGATTTAATATCATAAAGATAAATCTTCCCAAATTGGTCTACATATTTAAGACATTTTCAATTAAAATCCCAACAGAATTTGCATGGAACATGACAAACTAATCATAAAATTTATATGGATGAACAAAAGGCCAAGAAGAGTCAATGTGTTTCTGAGAAACAAGAAAGAAGGAGAGGAAGGGTACTTACCCTGTCAGATAAGAACATAAAATGTTAATGCTACAGAAACAAAACAGTGAGGTTTTGGCACAGGATACACAAATAGCCCAATGGAACACAATAAAGAGCTCATAAATTGGTCCATGCTTACATGGACACTGATTGGTAACAGAGTGTATTGTTGGGGAAAAGATGAGTTTCTCAGTATGTGGTATCACTTATCCAGATCAAAAAAAAAAAATGAAAATAGATGCCTACTTTACACCATACCATACACAAAATTCAATCCCAGATAGATAGATAAAGGTTTTAAATATGAAAGATACAAGTTTAAGAATTTTAGAAAAAAATGTAGAAGTATATCTTTATGACCTTAGGGAGGTTATTCTTTAAACACAACACACCAAAAACCCTAATGATAAATAAAAAGGTTGTGAAATCAGAGTTCATTAAAATTAATAACTTCTAGTTAGATGACATCAGAAAACAGAAAGACAAACCACACACTGAGCAAAGAGATTTGTAGCACATATAACAGACACTGAATACAATAAAGGCCTCCTGTGAATAAATGAGGAAAAGATTAACAGCCCAAAGAACTTGGAATCACAGGTATCAGTAGAAATTTCACAATAGAGAGCCAATGAGTGTATTAAAAGATGCTCAGCCTCTATAGTAAACATGGAATGCACATTAGAGTCATAATGTGATATAATTTCTTACTATATTTATAAACAATAATTAAATAGACCAAAATTACCAAGTTAGTAAGGATGTGGAACAAAGCAAACTTTCCTTCACTGCTGGTGGGAGTATAAACTGTTACAGCCCATTTGGGAAACAGCTTAACATTACCTAGTAAAGTTGAATATGTGACTACTCAGGGATCTAGCAATTCCATTCATATGTCTATGTCTTAGAAAAATTCCTTCAAAGATGTATTAGGAGAAAGGTATAAAACATCATTGGCAGCACTGGTCTTAATAATAGAAAACTGGAAAAGGATCAGATGTACAACAGCAGGATGGGTAAATACATTTTTGGTATAGTCATATAAAAGAATACTATATGCTGATGGGAATGAGTGAATTAAAGCTGAATCTCAAAACCATGCTATTAAGTCTAAGATGCATTTGATGAAGAATGAAGAGGGTATGATTCCATTTATAAAGAGTAAAATCAGGAAAAACTAAATAGCATTTTTGGTAATAAATACAGATATACCTAGCAGAACTATAAAGCAAAGCAAGGTAATGATGGAAATAATAATTCACAGTAGTAGCTTCTGCCGGGAGGAGGTAGGATAGTGACTGGGGGTTTTAAAGATAATGGTCGTGTTGTTTTTTTAATCTGGGTAATGGGCATGGGTTGTTGTGCTGTGTTGTTTTATTGCTTTTATTTTTTAAACTTTACATATATTTTATATTTAGTACTTTGTGTATATAATATATTGCCCAATGAAAGAAAAGAGAGATTTTCTATTTTAGACTGTGGAGGTTGCTATTGGTCTTCCCCAAGTTTCTCTGAAAGCATCACAGAAAGGAGAATAGAAAGAAATATAGCACATTTAATAAAGCAAGGAAGTTGACTCATGCCTGCCAAAAACTGACCACTGGACTGAGCAGAGGCTGCATTCTGAAAGTTGATACTCTATTTCGGGGTAGGGGTGGGATGCAGACTTCCTCCCAAGCAAGTGTTTCTGTTGTAAGAGAGCATGGTAAAGATCCTTTGGTTAGAACTAGAAGACCTTGGGGTGTGCCCTGGCCCCAGGAGAGGAGGGAATGTCTGCAGAGCAGCATGGATGACTGGAGAGAAGGAAGGCAGGAGGGAACAGAAGCCGAACCCAGAAAACAGGTCATTTCTAACACCAAGTTATTGATGACTGGCCACTTGCCCCAGGGTGACCACCTGAGGCATTATGGCCTGGAAGAGAAAGAGGAGGCAATACAGAAAGCCCAGACTCCTGTTTCCAAGGAAGTGTTGTCCATTTTACACCTGCTGGGCAGGCTAGGAGCTATGGCTCCTCCTCCAGGCGATACCCTACAACATGAGAGGGGCTGTCTCTCTCAGAAATGCCGGGTAGATTACATCCTGTCCTGGGCATGGGGTGAGACCTTCAGCTCATGCCTGGCAACTCTGCATTTCTATTTATGCTTCAGAGCTCCTTAAGCATCAGGCTGAGTCTAGACTTCATCTGAAACTATGTCTTTGCTTAGCTTCTCCTGCTCTATCCAACTTCCTTCACTTCCTTACAGGTTCTTTGCATAAGCATTCCTTTCCCAGGCTTTGTTTTTAGGAAACCTGATGTGTATGAGTTACATGGACCCACTAAACACCTGAAGTTGAGGGTGGACATGCTTCCAGGGACAAGGAGATGCCAGATTTCTAAGAAGAAATATTTTACAACATGCTCAAAGATGTGCTGAGAGTGTTCCTCCTCTTCCCGACCTCCTCTTACATTATTCACTTATATTATTCCTTAGCAAGTAATTAGCTTCATTCACATATAACATATTATTCTGTAAAAGGAGGTAAATACAGGCACTTTGCATAAAGTTGGTAAATAAAGTGAGGGTAGGGTTAAAGAGAGAGAAAAATAAGCTAAAAGTAGACAAGAAACATACACACCCAGAAGAAGGTACCAAAACCACAGGAAACCTTCACAGATACATATTTAGTTGAACCACATGAAGTGTGGTCGAACATTTGACCATTTTTGACTTATAAAAAGCCAATTTTATAGGGTTCAATCTGAATAGTTTTCTAAATTTCTACAGACTTTGCAGATAATATGATTCTGCTTAAGAAGAACTCAGAATGCAATAGTATCCAGGAAAAAAAATAACTGAGAGAAATGGCATGTGAGTGAATCTCCTGAAGAAAATGGAAGAGAAAATGAAAACATTACAGAGATGAAAGCCCTAGTAAAGGCTGTAAAAAATATGATGAAAATGACAGGAAATAACAATATGGTGGCTTGAAGGAATAATGCAAAACAAAATGGAAAAGTGCAATGATATAACCATGATTGTAGAAAGGGTGGTAGATATTGTCATCCTTGATTGCATTGCCTATAAACAGACCCTGAGCTGGAGAACTGGGTGCAGAAGGCTTACTGGGCAACCCCACCAAGGAAATGAGAGAGGCAGAGTTGGTCAGAGGGAAAGCTGACCTGTGATGTGGTCCTCTGATCTCACTTGGAGCTCTGCAGTTGGACTGGCCTTTGGAGTTGTTCCCAGTTGAGGAAAGAGGGCCAACCCTGGTTTCTACCCTCAGGGATCTGGGCCCTCACTGGCAGTGGACTGGTCTCTGGGTGAAGATTTTCCTGTGGCTGAGGGCTGTGTCTACTGGGAAAACAGCATTGACCCCTTAGTGGCTGATATATCCATCAGTGGAAGGAGGGGTGCCTTGGCCTAAGGAGATCAGTGGGTGGGGCAACATAGTATCCACTTGGAGTCCACGCCTCACGTTGTCAGACACACTTGCTTCTTTTTTTAAAATTTATTTTATTTTTTTTATTAAATCATAATTGTGTACATTGGTGCAATCATGGGGCATAATGTGCTGACTTCATATACAATCTGAAATATTTTCATTGAACTATTTAACGTAGCCTTCATGGCCTTTTAATCACTATATGAAGACATTTATATTCTGCATTTAGTAAGTTTCACTTGTACTCTTCTAAGATGACACACTTGCTTCTTTTTTATTTTATTTTAGTTTTAGGCAGCATCTCACTCTGTTGCCCCAGGCTACTAGCATGCCTTGGTGTCATAGCTCATTGCAACCCCAAACTTCTGGGCTCAAGTGATCGATCCACTTACCTCAGCCTCCTGAGTTGCTGAGACTACAGGCACATGCCACCACGCTTGCCTAATTTTTTTCATATTTGGTAGGGACAGGGTATTGTTCTTGCTCAGGCTGGTCTTGAACTCCTGAGCTCAAGCTATCCACCTATCTCAGCCCCTCAGAGTGCTAGGCTTACAGGCATGCTTCTTATAGTAAGTCTGTCCCACATGGAAATATCTTCAGGGCTTTCCCAGATCTTGCTTCCACAGGTGTTGCTTTTGTTGGGTGACATGGCCCACGTGGCAAAGACTACTCTTACTGTGGCCATAACCTGCTACAGAGCTCTACCTGTTCCACACCACCAGGAGCTGAAAACCTGTGTCACCAAACAAATGGGTTGGACATGCTGCTTCTTGAACCCAAAGAGGCCCATGTAGGTGCGATGCTTTTTTTCTTAGTCAAGGCCATTACGAACTGCAATAATATGTCCTTTGCTTTTGAGCGGATCAAGCATGTCTCAAATCTGTGGACCCTAAGAACCTTGCTGATATGAATGGCCCCTTAGAATCTTACAAAGGTTTATCTTCCTAAGGCCCTTGTTGGACTTGCCATTTCTTACTTTTCCTCTATACCTGCTATTAGTAGAACGGACCTCTTTACAGTTCTGCCAGTTATGAGATTTGATCTTCCTTTTTGGTCTGGCTAATAGTTAGGGAGGTGGGGTGAAGATCTTAAGAGAGATAAGTAATGTCTTATAGGGGACCAGGCTCTTTGGAGCCTCTTCCCTGGTCTCCAAGCAAGGGGAACTCACTGTCTTCTAACAGTGGGACATTTTGTACCCACAGCAAGTTCTTGGGAATCTGGCAGTTCAAGATTCCCAAATGCAAATATTCAGTCACCCTCATTCCAGTTTCAGTGTCCCAAACATCCTTATGAGGGTGAAACTTCATAAGAGTCCCAAAGACCTATTGAAACCTGGGAATTAACTTTTCTCTGTGTGTCTACTGACCTCTTGAGCCCGATTCTCTACTCTGTTTATCCAGCAGCTACAGTGGATTAAGGTTTTATAAAAATTCTGCCAAGGAGACCCCTGGCTTTCACATCTTCCCTGAAGTGCTGATGAATCCCTTTGAACCTGTTCATATTGCTCTTCAACACATCAACAGCACTCACGATGGTCCCCTTGTTCCAATGTTCTAATGGTTTTACCTTTGACGTCACATCTTCCACCAGTATCATTTTCTCATGCAACTCATTAAACTGGTGGAAAGAGCCACTATTGCTTATATCACATTATAGTATGACGCTCTTGCATAATTTATCTTCTAAACCTAAAGAAAGGCTATTAATTTTATCATGTTGGTTATGGTGCATTATTCTAACCTGACAAGAACTTGAATCTTGATTTCTCACTCAACTGTGTTATCTTCCAAGTTCTATATCATCTGTAAATTTGATAGGCATGTTATCAATGCCTTTATTCAATTTATTGATAAAGATATTGAATAACATTGGGTCAATGTTGATAAAAATGTTGAACAGGCGGGGAAGAAGATTCTTGCTATTATGAGGCTTGTCTCATTAGTCTTACTAATTCAACAAATATTTATTGAATACCTAATATTTGCTGAGCTTCCTGCCTATACACTGGGGATAAAATGGTGAATAAGAAATGTCTAATGGTAAGCTTTTAGTGTCCTTTATACAAGTTTATGTCAATCAATATATTTACTTTTTGTGCTGGGATATTTGACTACTCTATAAATATACCAGCAAGTACTATTGTTTAGCCTTGTGGTTTTCCCAAATTTTACTTTAGTGGATCAGTAAAAATCTTAGTTAAAAAAAAATAAGTCAGAAGAATTGGGGTCATACAAACTGGGTTTTCTCCATTGGTAATTTGACACAATAAGAATATTGTCTTTTGAAAATTTTCTGCAATAATACCATCATTTCATTGAATAAAGAGCACAGTCCCTGTCCACCTAGAATTTACAATCTTCTGAGAACCAGAGCATAAGCAACCCTCCCTCAAGCAAACAAACAAACAAAAAACTCCAAAGGAATGAATGTAAAGTGCAAGTTGTGATACTTGTTATGGAGGAAACCAACTGGGTACAAAAGTAGACAATAATGAAGGTCATGAGCAAAGGCCCTTTAAAGAAGTGATATTTCAGCTGGTGCATGAAGGAAGGCAAAGGAGTGCCAGGGAAGAAGGAGTGGGGTGGATCCTTCCAGGAAGAGAGAGCAGCCTGTGCTGTAATTCCTAAGGGGGGTAGGGAGGTGGGCATGGGGGGTAAGTGGGCATGGTGGGCATTGGAAACTTGGTGTGTTTGAGGAACTGAAAGGAAGCTAGTGGGGTTGGAGTACTGTGAGCAAGGTGGGGAAGTATGAGAGCTGGAGGCCGGAATGTAGACAGGCAAGCAGGATTAACCAGGAGTAACTCTGCTCCTGTTGCCTGGCAGCCATCTAGCGGGGACTGATGACTCCATTCCCCTTGGTGGGAAGGCTGTGCATGACCTCAGACTTCCACAGGGGCTCCAGGTGCAATCACATGAGCCCGCTGGCTTTCCCAGTTGTGGCTCCCCTGAGCATCTGGCTTCCAAGCTCCATCAAAACCACTCTCACAGTAGCCCCTAAAAAGGGAGCCCTGCAGGGGGTGGCCTCCCTCTCCTGAAGACCACCTGGGATGCTGACAGGCTGCTGTACCATGTGGCTCAGCCACAGAACCTCTGCCTGTGAGTCCCAGGCTGCACTGTGTTGCTTGGTCGAGCTCTTTGCTTGACTGAGAGTTTGGCCAAAGTCAGATTGCACAGGGCTCACTAAGCCACATTAAGGAGTTTGAATTTTATTCACAGTACCGAGGGAGACCACTGAAAGGTTTTGAACAAGGAAGTAACACAATCTAATTAATTAATTTATTTATTTTTACTCTTTTTTAAATTAAATCATAACTATGTACATCAATGCATTTATGGTGCATAATGTGCTGATTTTCTATACAATTTGGAATGCTTACATCAAACTGGTTAACATAACCTTTACCTCACTTATTGTGTTAAGACATTTATACTCTATTTTTAATAGATTTGCAATATGACCTCACCTATGATTTATGTTTTAAAAACCTCACTCTGGGGTGGTGCCTATGACTCAAAGGAGTAGGGCACCAGCCCCATATGCCAGAGGTGGTGAGTTCAAATCCAGCCCCGGCCAAACAAACAAACAAACAAACAAACAAAAAAAAAACCCTCACTCTGCTGGCTGAGGGGGAATGGATTATATGAGGGCCTGAATCAAAGAAGGCTCCTGAAATGGCCCAGATGAAAGGAAGTAGTTGGGCAAGAGAGTTCATGTTGAGCATGGAGCCCAGCAAAGAGATGTTAGATGTATGTGGGAGTAGAAATGAGAAGAGTTACTGAGACAATTTAGGTGGGGGCATTGTGAGGAGGGAGAACTCAAACATAACGCCTACAGAGCTGGCTTGACCCACTGTCTAAGCCAGATCTCTGGGCATCATGGGGGCAAATGGGGGTTCCATTTCCATGGATGAGGAAATAGGGAGAAGAAAATATTTTACAAAAAAACAGGATGGGCTCCCCTTTGGAAATGAGAAGTCTTTTATATCTGGGAGGCATTCAAATGGGGGTATCCCCTGGTCCCCACACATCTTTTTGAAATCAGTTTTTCATCAAAGATCTCCTTGCACAGAATGTTGGCTTCATTATATGTCTCCACGTCTTTTTCATTGATATCTACTAAAATAAGAGAATTTATTTTAGGGTGTCCTGTTTCAGTATTTCAATATCACACCTGGAATGCCTGTTTCAGTATTCCAATATCACACAATGTGAGACAGTGGTATTTAGACAGTGTTTATTACTCCCGTAGAACACTGACATGTGTTCTAGAAGCATCAGTTGACATCTACAGTCTTCCCTTCAGTGTGCCTGCTATTCTGGCTGCCATGTAAAATCTGTTGTCTTGTGACACATCCTCAATTTTGGTTTGGAGGTGTGGTCACCATTCTTGCCTAGTGTATCCATGGCACCAGACAGATGGGAAGGTTTTGAAGCCTGCTTTTCAAGAGTGGCATGTCTGACTCTATTTAAAGTTCCTTTCACTCACAATAGCAACCTCCACTATGACACAGCCCCTTTCTCCCAAGGTTCCCGTCACTTCTACTTCACCAATTTGTTCTTCCTTGTTGGTCAGAATTAAGTCCAGAGTAGCAGCTCCCCTCTTACAACCTCGTCTTTCCGAGAGACAGAATTGTCAGCCCTGTGAGGCAGGTAGCTCAATTGGGATGGACCCCAGGGATGTATTTGTGGTAATTCACATGCCTGGAAGTAAGGAGTTTGAGGTGAGCTTCAGATCAGCAGAGAAATTGGATTTATTTTGGACACTGTATCAGGAGGAAAAGGATCAGAGCTGTGGGAGGGATTGAGGTGATTGAATAGATCAGACCAAGGCTAAGGGCTGTGCTCTTTCCCCTCAAGAAATGAAACACTGGCCCCAGGAGACAGTGTGTCTGCTTTAGAGAGACACTGGGCGGTGTTGACAGCCCCAAGAAAAGGTGCAGATCACTTGGTGTTGGGCTGGCGAATGTCAGCTTGAGATGGGGCTGTGGTGGGAGTGACCATCGCTGATCACCCCCAGCCTCCACCAGAGATTTTCATGGTGGGTCTTTTCAGCAGAGGGGACAGGGCTTGTTGGTGGCAGACAGTGGGAGCATGGGGGCACAGCAGAGCTTTGAGAAGCAGGATGGTGGCGTGGGTTTCAGATCATGCTCCTCTGGGGGAGCCCTCGCTCTGATCAAGGGTAAGTTATGTGACCCCTTCACAGGTCAACACCCTCCTCTATAAGATGCGGATAATGGCACCTGCTCCATAGGGCAGGGAGGATTTCATTTTAAGGTATGGAGAGCACACTTAATATGGAACTAGCACAAAGTACTCAAGAAATGAGAAAAGCAGGGGGCACTTCCAAGGAGAGATTTCAGGAAACTGCAAGAAGAGAGAGAATGGATGTAGGAGACAGGCCCAGAGAAGAGAGGGGGACATCCAGGGGGAACTGAGGGCAAGTGATGGCATCCAGACACAGGGCCTCAGGGACGATGACCATGGGGATAGGCGGTGCAGAGCAACACAGGGCAAAACTCTGGCCTCCTCCGTGTGGGCACTGGGCAAGGTGCTGTGGTAGGAATCTGAAAAGGGGAGTGCCTGTCTATGGGGGGTGAAGGTTGTGGAGAGGTCTTGAGTCTGTGCTCAGCTGGCAACTCCTGTGGGCCTCAGGCAGCCAGTGGGGCAAGTAGGGGGCTGTCTGGACAGCTGTGTGGACCAGGGATTCTGTAATTCTGAGGTTTTCTTATGTGCATATTAAAGTTATGGAACTTTTGTAAAAGCTCTCAGAAGAAGACAGTTTAAATAGCACCACTAATTCTAGCAGCCTTATCACACGACAAGCATGTGCCCTGGAGTGAACGTGAGATGGGAGACAGACACTGCTGTTTTCTTGGTAGTTCTCAGCTTCCTTCCACACACATCTCCTAGAGGGAGCCTTTCCTTGCTTGCAGGTGACTCTAGTGTATAAAGACACAGTTGTGGACAATTGTAGTTGACATGGAAATACTTTGTTACACGTCAAAAGTTCATATTCCCCTGAATCCACATGTTGAAATGCCAATTCCCAACATGATAGTATTTAGAGATGAGTTGTTGTGAGGTCATGAGGGTGGGGCCCCTAGGATGGGTTTTGTGCCCTTAAAAGGAGTTCACAGGATTAGAACTCTTTCTGCAGGTGAGGGTAAGGCAAGAAGGTGTAAAAATCCATGAGGAGGGCATTCCCTAGGAACTGAATCACCCAGCACCTTGCTGTAGAAATTCTCAGCCTTCAAAACTGTAAGGAATATATTTGTATTGTTTAAGCCACTCAGTCTGTGGCATTTTTGCTATAGCCGCCCAACTGACTGAGACTGTACATTATTATGCATAGCTACATATCCAAAATGTGTCAGAGTATTGAGGATTTTCACACAGAGACTCTAGAGGAGGAAGAAGAGGAAAAGAGGAGGAGGGGGAGGAGACTGACTTTGTCACCTTCACCCAGGTTAAGAAACAGCTCAGTGCCTGTACCCGAATGTCCCCTGTGTCACCTTCCCCAATTGCATCCCCTTATATATTCCCTCTGACGCTTCTACTACCATGGCTGTGGTGATATTATTCCTGAGCTTTCCTTTCTACATATAATACTTATTCCACCTAGTCACACATCACTGAATACTGTGTGGCTGAGAGCTGTGTGTTTCTGACCTGACTATTGACATTTGAGTGTTTTGCAATTTTTTTTTGCCATCATGAACAATGCTGGTGTGAGCATGGCTCCACATCCTCACCTCTTTGCCACCATTTGCATGGTTATTTTATACACATATAATATAATTTAAATATATTATCTACAGGGTGATCATAAAGTTCATGGGCAACTTAAAACAGCCAACTTCTCTCTCTTGAGAAATTAAATTTTTGGTAGATCACAGGAGATGTTCCAAGAGAGAAGACCCCAGGAGTTTAGTTGAAGTATGTTCTTGCCTCCTTTTGGTCCATGATCAACGCATCTCCCTAACAACGAATTTATGACAGGGTTTCCCAGCTAGCAGGCTCAGTCTATCCTCCGTAGGAAGTTCTGGCACTTTGGAATCCAGCAATTGTCTCCACGGAGGCATGAAAGGCCCCTGAGGTTGGAGATGACTGCTATTGAATGATTTAATAAGGGATTCTAAGCTACAGGAACGGTCCAAACTGATTGAAATTCCAGGGACCTCCTAGAGCATTTGCCACTTGTGTTCTATAATTGAATTACATGGTGAGGTAGAGTGTGCATAAGTATAGAGGTGTTTTTATTTGGTTGATGGTGGATCAGAGAGGAATTACAAACATGAAGAGAATAAATTCATTTCTCACAGTCAACTAGAGTGGGCTGGATGTCACAGTAGCCTATATCTACTTATATTTTTTGAATTTCTTAAGAATCGTTTTATTTGTTTTAATAGCAGACACTGTTAAATAGTGAGATGAACTAATGATATATAAAATTGTCAAGGTGTTACTTCATTAGAAAAACATGTAAAAATGTTTAACATTTATTTATTCTAAAGTCAGTCAACGAGAATAAAGAATATAAAAATTTAGATTGATGTGAATATGCAGCTGTAAATGGTGACAGGTTCCTTTATTTCAATCTTAAAATTATTTACATGAACTTTATTTTTTAGAGCAATTTTAAGTTCACAGCAAAACTGAACAACAAGGACAGAGAGTTTTTGTATATCTGCTGTGCACATTTCCTCAATAAACTTCTTCATCACTATCTAGTTCTGGAGTGATATATGTATTGCAATTGATGAACATGTATTTGTACGTTATCACCCAAAGTCTTTAGTTTACATTAGGCTTCACTTTATGGCTCTTTACTGTATTCTCTATGGGCTTTGCCAAACTTATAATAATAATGTATTCACCATTGTAGTATCATATAAAATGGTTTAACTGTTTTAAAAATCCTCTGTCCTCTGCCAATTTATCCCTTCCTCCCCTGGAACTCTTGCCTTTTTTTTTTTTTATTAAATCATAAACACATAGATCATACAAACATTACTGCATTTATGGGGTACAATGTGCTGATTTTATATAGAATCAGGAACTCTTACATCTCACTGGTTAATATATACCTCATCTCATTTACTTAATTATTGTGTTAAGACATTTATACTCTTTACTAATAGATCTGACATGTACCCTTTCTTTATCCACCATAGGTATGTTCCCACCATTCACCCTCCTTGATCTCACTTGCCTTTATTTTTTCAAAGAATAGCTCCAGAGACTTAGAAACTGGAGAGTAAGAAATCATTTTATCGAAGTTAAATGCTAACAATATAAACTATAATATCACTTGCATTTCCCAAAATCAAAAAAACTCAAAATTCAATTAAGAAATTAGAAGGGCAAGTCACAGAATGGGAGAAAATATTAATAATACACATACCTGACAAAAGCCTTGTATCTAGATATTAAAGAAAAAGCTTCAATACATTAAGAGCAAAAAGACAAAGAAGCTCCAATAAATGGGCAAAAGAGTTGAAAGCGCATTTCACATTAAACATTAACCTCTCCTATGATCCAGAAACTGCATACCTAGGTATTTACCCAAGAGAAAGTACATATTTATAAGATAACGTGTATAAAAATATGTGTAGTAGCTTTATTTATAACAGCTCCAAAGTGGGGACAACCCATGTATCCACCTGCAGGTGAATGGATAAACAAAATGTGACATATTCATAGCATGGAATACTATTTAACAATAAAAATACATCTAGGATCTGGGCAAAAACAGGAACTCAAAAACACTGTTGAATGGAAGCAGACAGACACAAAAGAGCACATCAAATATGAATCCATTTATATGAAGTTCAATAACAGAGAACAGCTAATCCGTGGTAATAGAGATCGGGGTGAGCATTGATCACAGAGGACACGGGGCAACTTTTTGCAGTGACAGAAATGTTCTAGCCTTGTTTTGAGTGTTTTTTAGACACGTGTATTTGTCAAAAGTCGTCAGTTTCACAGTGAAGTCTGTACATTTCATTTATGCAAATTTTATCTCATTATGAATGACTTGAATCATCTATAAGTTATCATAAGCATACTCAAACTATCATTGTGTGATGTTACTTTAATTCTGTGAGTCACTCTTTACTAATTAGCGCATGAAGATGATGCCAAGAAAGAAGAGGCTCCCAGCGTGGAGACTGAGACTTGCCGTGTACTCAGCAGCTCTCTGCACACACGCACACCACTAGTGTGTGTTTCTCAAATAGCCTCCCACAAAGAGACTTGTGGAGCTCTAAGTTAAAAACATAAACAAATACACCAGTGCAAAACAGTGTTCCCAACCAATCACATGTGGACTAAAACTTAGCTGTCAGGTGGCAGAAATTATTCTGAGTTCTAAATACAGGCGATTTAACCTACCATTCTGGATTTACTCGGTAACGATGGTCTTCTGTGTGCTAAACCTTACTATGCTACTCATTTTAATGCATTGTGCTCTTAAAATATTAATATATGTCATAATAAGAAGCAAGTGTTTGCAGAGCCACTGATGTACCTCCCGAGTTGAAAACCACTGGCCTACCTACTCTGTGTTGGAGGCCAGGATGCCGCCTTCTGTTTATGCTAAATAGCTTTGTTAATGGCTGAACTTAAGTGTTAACAGTTTAGTGGTAATGGGTAAGCTGGTAGTCTGGGAGACTAAATGATTCCTGTTAAATTGATAATGGCTCCTCCTGGGCAGATGCAAAGGACAGATAAATAAAGAAGAGTCCTTACGTGTCCAGTGAATCTAAATCAGATGATGTAGGTTGGAATTACTATTTCAACCATCTTGGGCTGCGTGAGTCTTGTTGAACAGTTGACATTTCCTGTCCTCAGTTTCCCCAAGTACCCTTCCTAACTCACTGGGCTAGAACAGTGCTTCTCAAATTTAAATATACGTGTAACATAACAAAATCCCAAAACCAGAGATGTTGGCGTGGATGTGGAGAAAGGGGAACACTTCTACACTGTTGGTGGGAATGCAAACTAGTACATTCCTTTTGGAAATACATTTGGAGAATACTTAGAGATCTAAAAATAGATCAGTCATTTGATCCTATAATTCCTTTATTGGGTATATATCCTGAAGACCAAAAATCACATCATAATAAAGATATTTGTACCAGAATATTTATTGCAGCCCAATTCATAATTGCTAAGTCTGGGAAGAAGCCCAAATGCCCATCGACCCACGAATGGATTAATAAATTGTGGTACATGTATACCATGGAATACTATGCG